>JAASAO010000399.1:0-60298 GCA_017311375.1 Mytilus coruscus
CCTACAACTTTGCCCCTTTTCAATTTTTTTTTTTTTTTTTTTTTTTTTGGGGTATGTACCATTAAATAACATTTACAATGATGAAATATCAACTCAAAATGATTTTATAGTTCTATTCTCCTGATTTCATTTATAATAATTAGACAGACAAACAGTACTCGTGACTTAGGAAATTGCCTTGAGGGATTGTACACTTCGTTAGTGCAGTTTTTAAGAGTTCGCTTTCATAATTAATTTACAATGAAAAGTCATTCATGTATAGCATTTTATAGTGCATGGAAAGCCATGTACTATGAAAAATAGAAAGGAAAATACTAATTTTCCATTGGACGAGAATGGGTGTGTATGTTCTAATCAAGAATTAGTTTCATTGTCAGTGCAATGTTTATAATTGATGCATGACTTCCTTTTTCCGCATGTCATTTTTGGATTAGTTTTAGTGATGTAAGGACTTTCTTATCATTTTGGAAATATTAACAAAAAAAATGCGTTATAGATATTAGGTGACACAACAGTAGAAAGAAAAGGTAGGAATTGTATATGGTTCCTGATTGTGAGTGTGAATGTAAATCATGTAATATTTTAGTGAGGAATTATCCTTTTTTTTTATTTACAGTTTAAATCAATTTATGCATTTGAGTTACAACTAAATTTTATTTCACAGCCAATATTTTGGTCCGGCTTTTTACATCAAATACTTTTTCATTATGTCAGGGTAATGTTAAAAAATAATGCCTTTAAAAGTTTTTAATATGTTCAAAATTCAATCCTATTTTTTTTTCCGGAATATTGGAAATAACTATTCTTCACAACCGCTGATGAAGTAATCAAAGTTTTGGAAAGCTAAAGATTTAGGTTATTTTTTATCTGAAAGATTTTTTTTTTTCTTTTTTTGCATTGCTTTGGTATTGTTTAATTTTTTAGTAATTTGAAGTTATTAATATTTTCATAATAGTTATCAAAGGTACCAGGATTATAATTTAATACGCCAGACGCGCGTTTCGTCTACATAAGACTCATCAGTGACGCTCAGATCAAAATAGTTATTAAGCCAAACAAGTACTAAAATTGAAGAGCATTAAGGACCCAAAATTTCAAAAAGTTGTGTCAATTACGGCTAAGGTAATCTATGCCTGGGATAAGAAAATCCTTAGTATTTCGAAAAATTCATACTTTTGTAAACAGGAAATTTATAAAATGACCACATAATTGATATTCATGTCAACACCGAAGTGTTCACGGTACCAATATTACTGCTCCAGTAAACATCAACTTATTTTGAGATTTTTGTTTGTTTTACAATTCAACTTTTAGTCAGTTTCAATCACTGTGTGATAAATCCTTTCAAATTGATAAATGTGCTTCGGGGCAGTTGTAACTCATTTATAGAAACTCTTTGTTTTGAACTGTAAATCGACCCAAATAATAGGATAATCCCTTACTAAGAACATGATTTACATATATTCTTCTTAAGAGGCATCCAATCCTACAATTTCATTGGTCGAGAGCACTTTGCTATATTCTAAATTTAGGAAGCGTTGATTCTGTAATAGTTATCCCATTAGGACGCGGTGTGTCAGTGTAAGATCACCCCGATGGTTTAATATTGATGATTAAACGAAGATTTCAGATATTCGTCCACAAGACAGAAACGAAACAACAGTGAAAAACCCAATTACCAATAAGATGAACTTTGAATTCATTCAGTTAGTTAAAAAGTAAGGGATCCTTGAATTTTGAGTGGGTTCGCAAAAAAGGGGAAGACTTGATGTGTGTCAAATATCGGTTGGGGTTAAAATAAACCCAAAAAATCACTCTAATATTAATGTACCTTTTAAACAATAAAAAAAAAAGTGTTAAAAAGTTTGTTTCAGAGGAATATGAAAAAACTACTTTAAATAAACTTTCAAAATTGGATTCCTCATCCAAACTTTGTCTTTATGGGAAATTAGAATTATTTGTCAGTCTTAGGAATATTTAAATAGCAATAATTTTATACATAGTCAGTAACTCTCAAAATTTAGACTTACTGATCATTCCCTAGGCATTGAGTTGGATAGATACAGAAACATTCCAAGAGCACAAAGATTATGTAAATAATGTGGAGTCCTAGATGACGAATTTCATTTCTTTTTGTATTGTGACATTAACATAGCAATGCGTTCAAATTGTTTTGCTTATCTAAAAGACTATGTACCATTATTTCAACATCTTGATGCATGTAATAAACTAAAACACATTCTAAACCCCACCCCTGAACTTGTTTGTCATATTGGAGTCTTCATTAAGCAGTCTTTAGAACTGAGGGGGTCACACCCATGTCAAACAAGTTTATGATTGTGTTTTTTTACTTAAATTTGTAAATTGAATTCTTCCTCAAAATATGTTCTATTGTATTGTAATGTATTGCATTGTATCGTATTTAATTGTATCATTGTTTGTTTGTATTGCTTGACCCTTATGGGTGTAATTTTGCAATAAAGATTTATTAAAAATGTCCCAGCTGTTCACATAATTGATGTAATGATATAGTACCTACTTTTATGATTAAAAAAATCATTTTAATCGTATGATGAGTGGTTAAAGAGGTTGGAGTTGTGGATACAAAAGTGAAATATATCGTACCGGAAGAACGAACGGACTATAAGATAGACGGAAAGCCGGACAGACAGACAGACTCCCATCACTACATGTATATACCTCCGCTTACCATGAATGCTGGGGTATAAATATAAACAGGTGATCTAGTGATCAAAATATCCCCGCTTGCAAAAAACTATTTCATGGAAGAAAACATCAAAGTTAAATGAATTTTGGCTTGTAATGTTTCATCTTTATTTATTCTAAAAAAGATTTTATCAAAAGATCTTAATTTTTTCATATGGGTCAAATAAGATATTTGTTCTTTGGAACACTTAATTTCATAATAATTTATTTTACCATAATATGGATTCAAATTGATAACAACTCAAAATCCATAAAGGTACAGTTCGTTCAGAATGGCGCTTCTCATTCATAATGGCCAGGTGTAAGTCTGTAATGGACTGGTTTCGCTTTTATTGATAAAGGTAGTTTGTGATAAAATTGGCAACAGATGGACTTCATCTAGGGACAAAAATGTACAAAATATGTTAAGCTATTTACGGTCCCCACTTTCTATAACACAATTTTTTGTGTTTTTCGAAGCAGCAGTGTTTTTTCAATCGCATTATACAGGATACAAAAAAAAAAAATCCAAGAGCATATATATGCAGAGGCGTGAAACCCATTCCTTCAAACCGTTTTGACATGTTTCAAAGAGCTCAAATGATTTTCATACTGGACATTGTTCTCTTCATTGGAAATTTCATTATTTCACGTGAAATTAATGCACAGGCACAATGCATAACAATGGACAAAACCTGTTCAACTACTTTTACAAGGCGAAAAAAAAAGTCGAATCGTGTAACCAATAAACAATATGTTTTTAATCCGAGCATGTAAATTGAAGATTATGTTATATATTTAACATTTAATACATTGGCTAAACAAAAATATTTATCATGAGAGTCCCAGACACTATATAAGTTGACAGTTTTCCCACTAATTCCACGTGTTGTAAGTGGTAGTAAACTCGTAGTAACCCACAATGCATTGTAGTTCATCGAGTCGATTGGTCGATTGGTCAGTTTTTCAAAGCCATGTTTACCTTCTATTTGAGAAACTAATATGCAAATATATACTGAAATCTAGAGTTCCTGACCTGTTTAACATCAGCGCAGTATTCAAATCCCTTTCCTAACACGTATTTTAAATTAGCAATAGAAATAACTGGATTAAACCACGCAATAACATCAATTTCATTAATTTTCAAGATACTTTTTGTATACTTACAATGTAGCTTAAAATGCGCAGAATAAAAAGGTTGAAATCTTTTAATTTGCTTTTGCTTATGTTGATATGTATATAATTATCTTCTCACACCTTAATAACCTTTTCCAAGATTGGAAAATTTTACTGGACCCAGGATAATACCAAGCCAGACTTTTTAAGCTTCGAAAAAGGATATCCCCAATCTTATGGTGAGTCGAAATCAACATTCTAATCTGTGCCGTCGTTTATGTACCATTATTTCAACATCTTGATGCACTTAATAAACTAAAACACATTCTAAACCCCACCCCTGAACTTGTTTGTCATATTGGAGTCTTCATTAAGCAGTCTTTAGAACTGAGGGGGTCAGACCCATGTCAAACAAGTTTATGATTGTGTTTTTTACATAAATTTGTAAATTGAATTCTTCCTTAAAATATGTTCTATTTGAGAAATTAATATGCAAATATATACTGAAATCTAGAGTTCCTGACCTGTTTAACATCAGCGCAGTATTCAAATCCCTTTTCTAACACGTATTTTAAATTAGCAATAGAAATAACTGGATTAAACCAATAACATCAATTTCATTAATTTTCAAGATACTTTTTGTATACTTACAATGTAGCTTAAAATGCACAGAATAAAAAGGTTGAAATCTTTTAATTTGCTTTTGCTTATGTTGATATGTATATAATTATCTTCTCACACCTAAATAATCTTTTACCTGTTTCACCATTATCTGCATCAACACAGTCAACGGCTTCTGGATTGACATGAAAGCAAAGATTGGAAAATTTTACTGGACCCAGGATAATACCAAGCCAGACTTTTTAAGCTTCGAAAAAGGATATCCCCAATCTTATGGTGAGTCGAAATCAACATTCTAATCTGTGCCGTCGTTTGTCTTTGAAAGCAACTGACCTTGGAATGAAAACCATTACATATTCATGAAGTGAACTGTACCATTCATTAACAACTATGTGCTCTATAATCGTAACATTTGAAGAACATAGGTCAACATTTTAGTGGCATTTATACATACATATCTATATAATTTTGTCTTATACCGCAATAGTGAAAAGGGATTTAAAATTCCTCTCTAACTATTCAGTGACATGATAACTTTAATAGCCCCTTCACATATACGGATTGGTCTTACAAATCCGGATCGCCAACTCGTAGTCACTAGCAAGCATCCTTAAATAACTCGCTGTTACCCGTAAATAACTCGTCACCACTCGCAACAACTCTCAGACACTGTAAAGGATCCATGAAAGAAGAGGCAAATTGTTTAACATGTCACAAATATTCTAACGATTGTCCACGGATTGATTTTTCCGCATAAATAACTCGTAACAATCCGTAAGTGTCGTAACAAACCGCTCGCAACAACACGTAACCATTCGTAGACTGCTCGCAAGAATCCGCAAATGACTCATAAAATTTGTTTAACGATTTATAAAGTTAGTTTACGATTTGTTTACGGATTATTTACTGATTACTACGAGTGCTTACGTGTTGGTTATGATTTTATTCGGGTTGCGTTACGGGGGCTTTATGGATTGTTACGGGTTATTACGAGCACTTTACGTGTAGTTAAGTCTAAGAGTACTTTACGAATGAATACGTATACTTTACATATTGTTTACGATTTGGTTAAAGGTAAACAAATCTGCCAAATCAGACGGACTCGTAAATATACGTAACTAACTCGTAAGTTTTCGTAACAACACGTAACCAGGTCGTAACTAACACAAGAAGAGATGTTTGACTGATTTCATGAATATTACTGAATATAGATTTAACCACTGCATCGAGTGTGAAACGATATTTCTCCACTCGAGACAGTTAAATGTTCAAATTAAAAACGCGAGGCTTGCCGAGACGGTTTTAAATATTTTAAAATTTAACTGACGAGAGTAGAGAAATATCGTGTTGCACGAGATTTGGTGGTGGAATATGTTTCTCTAATCATTAAATATAATAGACGATATGTTGATAAACTTAATCCTTCTTTTCCACTGATATGCAAAAAGATGTGTTGTTTTTTTATTGTCACGTCTTCAGGCATGGTCGCTATTTTCGTGACGTCACAATAAGACATTTGAAGGAAAAGCAAGAAAATGAGAGGTCATTATTGAATTTTTGACCAATGAAGAACTGAATTAAAACAAACCACACGTTGATGATAAAAAAGTCAACAGGTCAGAAAAAGGATAAATCAGCTAAAAATTAGAGAAAAAGTGTTATATCCCAGGATGCCATTGCTTGTATTTTCCTATGATTTAGTTAAGATGATGAAACAAGGAAATATATAATATATAATCAGCATGATCAGACTGGTACATGTAATGTGAATAAAAGGAGCCATGGGGTAAACGTCAATGAGTCAGAAACCAAAAATAGACATCCAGAAGTCAACATATGGTCTTCAACATGCCAAGCTCTAAATCGCCCAGATTCTAGAAAAGTTTTAAATGAAGCAAAGACTTATCTAACATTGCAATCAATATCAAATTCGCTACACTACAAAAACAACTGACGAGCGCCATTACGTAGGACCATGTGGTGGGGTTAGACTATTTTTTTTTTAGAATCTCATTTTCTTTCAGATACCGATTCGCATTGTGTTTTCCTCACTCGTCACAAAAAATGGCATAATGGACCTTGTAGCAACAGTATACAGTTCATTTGTGAAAGCGATTTATGTATGTTTCAATAGAATTTTTCATTTATCTTATAATCAATTAAATGAACTTCGATTTAAAATGGTATGAAAATACTATATAGCATGGATCCTTTATTTGTTTTTTTTTTTTTTGAAAAAAAAAAAGAAAACACATGACAAATTAAACGAATTGTATATTGTACAATAATAAATGATGCTGTAAAAAAAAATAAGGAGATGTAGTTTGATTGCTAATGAGAATACTATTAGAGTTCTAGGGATGGCGAAGATAATATTTAGTTCCGTTAACTTAGTAGTTTTACGTCGAGCTGCACAAACACAATAATAACATTAATATTGCATTTTAATTTGTTGTAGGTTACTGATAACCCACGAAGAAAAGATAGCTATCATAAAGAGTTATTCAAATAAAATATCATAGCATAGTAAAAGTGATTGATTTTAATTCTTCAAACATTGCAGAAAACTAGAACATATAAATCTAAAAACATCTAATAAATCGAAGATCGAGCGATGTTACCTATGCCATATAAAACACATGTCTTTGTCTCCACAATACATCTTGTCGAACGAGTAGAAAATTCTGTTGTAGACGAAACGCACGACTGGCGTACCAAACTATATATAAGCCTGGTATCTTTGCTGAGTTGTTTGTGCACACATTGCACATATTCATTATGTATTCGGTAAACAAGAAGTTGATGAGCGATGAATCAAAAATGTCATACATAGTCATACATACGTACGTTAATATTAATATATTTATACATATCTTAAACCGTAACGGTAAATGATACTTTTCAACCTAAATGTAAATGTCTATGTTGAAAATAGGGTTGGATAATGGACCCGGTGCAGAGGCAAACTAGATAAAGGACCCGGTTCAGATGCATACTGTGATATTAAAGATTATACAAGGTGGTAGAATCTGCATATAGGTGAGGTCAACGGGTCACCGAGCTGCAGTATAACATACATTTACAGTTGTTATGATAATGTTCAATAACTGTTTAACACATGACATGCGTCATCAATTCACATGACCGTTTTTAGATATATGTTTTTCAAGCATACATAATTTTATATGCAAACGATATTGTCAGTCCATGTTCATAGGAAAGTTTTCTATAGAAAAAGAAAATACGTCTTGAAGTAGAAAACAGTTGGTTAATTTTAGATTATATACATTTTCTTTATTTTATCAGGCTTTTTGTTACTGTAATGATTACGTTATTTAGCCAATTGAGTTACAATAGAAAATATTTCACAGTTGTTGTTCAATATGCAAAAGATACGCTAAGATTTAGAGCTTGGCATCTCTTGTCTCTCTTACATTTCTTCTTTTGGTTAGGTTTTATATTTGCATTTGTTTTTTATACGGAAGGGGAAAAGTCATTTAAAAAAATGAATAAATTTACTATTAGTAATAACATTTTGAGAACCTCGGTTATACATTCTAAACTGTCAAATCCATTATTACCGGATTAGATGAGACCCAATATGCTGTTCGTCACAATGGGGTAAATTTTTTATCGGTAAATATTAACTTATCCCGCGTGATATAAACTGATTGTAACACTTGATTACAATTTGAATAGAGACATTGACACCGAAGAAGGCTACATGTATTTGTCGTGCCGAAATATTTGTGAATACGATTTTCCTTATGCTGGAGTTATTGCTCTTTACGTGAAAATTGGCTTCATCTCGCGTTAAAATCATCAATTTAGGATTTTTCAAATTTAAACCATCAATGTTTATTAAACAATGAGGACGAGAAATTACAATCAGTAAATATGCATGTAAACTACTGTTATTGTAATATCGTATGGATAAGAGAAAGTCACATGAAATGTGTAAAAATAGGTTAAAAAAATTAAAGACTATTAACTAAATCAGAATAAAACAACAAATAAATATTTAGAAAAAGGGGGATACATTCTTCAAGCACCGGTGTTAAAAAAATGTACAAATGTTAATGTCAGTAGTTTTTGCAAATATTTGTTGCAACGGTAATTCAATTTAACAGTTTATAAATATATTAAGTACACTACGTATCAAATCTAGTCAAAATAATACCACCACATCTTCGCAACATATTTATTTGCCAGTCAGATGTCTATTATATAGAAATAATAAAAGGCAACTGTCCACCAGAGATCAAAACACGTAACTGTTAGCCAAAAAAAAAAAAAAAAAAGCATCGTAAAGCCTTCCACTTCGCATAGCCAGCCATTTAAAGCTCCGACTTGACGAATGTAAAACAATTCAAACGAAAAAACAACGGCGTGATTTATGTGCAAAACAATAAACGAAAACCAAACATGATATACATCAACATACGACAAACCTTAAACTTTAGGCTCCGATGAGAATGTAGTTTTAGAGCCAAGACAGAAAAATATTGTATTCTGAGCAATGGATTCATAGAAAAGCTACACCTTCAAATGTGTACCGAAATAAAGAAAGGCAATAAAGCAAGTATTGAAGGAAAATATACACAAATTTTCCAAATCGAAATCATGTACTAGTATTAAATTCTAAGAAAACCTTCATCAGGATCAGGCCATTGTGGCCACAGAATTAGTTGTTAATAATAAGGTCTGAAGGTTCAACAGGGGAATATAAAAAAAAAGTAGCTTTACGAGGTGCCGATTTGTCTAGGTGCTGATTTGTCTTGATACCGAGCCGTGTTGAGTGCCGAAATGTCTTTCATGGATGCCGAAATGTCTTTCACGGATGCCGAATTGTCCTGGCACCGATTTTTCTCGGGGCCAAAGTGTCTAGAATTCGTCCATGTTATGCAACAGTCCGCGGACAGAGGAAATGAGAGGGGGGAAATACATTTTTTCTCACTCTGAGATGATCAGTTTTGTTCTTAGTTTTAAATCATACAAACACAATCAGAAAAACGAACACCCCTTGTTATCGCTAAATAAATATCGTTACATTTACGTATCATGCCAGGAAAAACAGCAACTCTTTGGAACGCCATTACTGCCTTATAAGAAGAACCTACTATGACATGATGCAAATGTTGCTTACATTATGTCAACACACTATAACATGGTATGAATACTTCATTACGTGATGTGAATTCTTCGTTTCGTGATGTGGTTACTCTTTTACATTATATGAAAACTGCATTACGTGATGCGGTTACTTTTTTACATGATGTTAATTCTTCGTTACGTGATGTGGTTACTTCTTTACATGTTACAAACATGATTGACCAATTGATTGTTGATTGCTTAACGTCCAGTGACAAACAATGTTGGACCACATACGAAGAACGAAAATAAGTGAACAATGAAAAAAGAGAAGTTCTGAAGAGTGGATAAATCTGGATAAAGCGCATGCATTTTCTACTGAAACCACTGATACTTAAGACAATGAGACATGTTGCCTTTCAACAAAATAACTTTGAACTCCTGAAAGAATTTGTACCTTTACCGTGCACTGAATGGTGTACTCTCCCTAGACGAAGTATCCATACGACCGGAAGTCTCTGCGTATTTAAACATCCCGAACTGTTGAACTCTACTCTTATTATGTATATAAAGCATGGCTTTACTGAAAAAAAAAAGGAAAAGTCCAAGATGTGTTCTGACCCTGTTAGCGGAAGAAAGACTGGCACTTTTTTCCTGGTTGTTAATACTAAAAGTGAGGCTCAAAATGCAAATATACATTGTTCTCACTATAAAAAGTCTTTAAACACATCTTTACTTATCTTGATTTGGTGGAAATAGACGATGTTTGCTGATATTACATTATAAGAACTATTACTGTAACAATTTATCTGATTATGGTTGCGCTATTCAATTTCCGCCCTCAATTGTGACATCACCAGATGCGACTTAGCACAGAATTTACTACCATGAGCAATGGGATAAATTAAAAGTGTTTCAGTCCATGCTGATTCATTCTAATCGGCCCTCTATTTTTTATATGTCTCAGTGTAAATTCCCTATGTAATCTTGTTTCATGCAAGAGAATGGAAAAACATTCTTCAATGGTAAAAATGTATCTAAGCAAGCTTACCGATAACCTCCAAACCATATATGTAGTTAAAAAGGAGAAATAGCTAAAACCGATTCAAAACAAACAAAAACTAAAAGTTTTATCAAATTCGTTCTTGTTCAAGTAACTTGAAGTATACAAAGATGATGTTTTAAAAAAATCACTATAATTGTCTTGAATTTTCAAAGTAAATATGCTGGTGATTGATGATTCACTATGCAATATCTCTCTATAATACTGTATACATGTAGGTATGGTCGTAGATTAGAATGGTTTCACCCAAATCCCTGTCAATCACTATGCTAATATTCAGTGAATCAGTTAACACCCACAATTAAATACAAGTAATTTTGTCAGAGCCGCTTTATTCATTTAGATTAGAGCTTAACATATTGAATTGACACTTGTACACTGTTCAAGAATGTATATTAGTATACTAAATTCTTATTTAGATACAAAGATTTGGTTTGGAAGTTTGGATGTATCTGTAGAAAAACTTATTACAAACGGAATAGCACATCCAACTTTATAGGGTGATGTTGTTTACCGAGCCCGTAAATTTAGACACGATTCCGGTAAACTTACTGAATTAAAATTTACTGGTTTTGACCATTGGGAAATACAAGCCGGATGTTTGATGCATGTATACAGGTATGTTAGATAAGGTATATCTTTTAGTCGAAAGATTTATGTTGATTGTTCGCTGTTGCATTTTGTTGTGTGTATATGTTAAGGTCTATAAATCGGTCTGTTTGATTTTGAATTGTATCGATGATGTGTTGCTTGAATAAGGCTTCTCGGAGCACCTGGGTCCAGCCCTATTTTTGGTTTGGTTTCGGCTTCTCAATCTTTAGTATTGTGTGTCGTGTTTTTTGCATGCTGTTTGTCATTCCGTTGTTGTTCGTTTGGTCAAGGAGATGTCTGTTCCTCTAAAACTTACGGGTTTTGATTGTCCCTCGGTATCTTTGCTAGATTCTGTGCTATCTTTAAGTATATGCATATTTTCAGTTATTTTGTATGTTGCTAATTGAAGCAAGGGTCAATCAAATATAGCTGTAATAAAGTAAAAAAACTTCACAAGACATTCCTCTTTAAAGATTGATTGATTGGTTGGTGTTTAGTGCCCTTTTCTGCACTATAGTGCTTTCTTGTTGCGGTCAGATATTTTACACTTTATCGCTATTTAGTCCCATCCGAAAAAAAAACAGTCATTTAGACAACTTCCTGTTTGGGTCAAGTGTTGCAAAAGAAAGGTCACCAGTAACGAGCTCAGGGAGGGAAAAGTTTAGAAAGCAAACATTTTTGAAACTTTGATAGAGTTTGATCAACTTTCTTAAAACACAAATTAAAATCATAAAAATGCTTTGTTTGAATTGTTTACGATGGTTTAAACGTGTCTGTTTGAAAAGTTTTATAAAATTGAAATTGGAAAAGGGAATGTGTCAAAGAGACAACAACCCGACCAAAGAGCAGAAAACAGCCGAAGGCCACTAATGGGTCTTCAATACAGCGAGAAAATCCCGCACCCGGAGGCGTGCTTCAGCTGGCCCCTAAACAAAAATATGTACTAGTTCATAATGGACGTCATACTAAACTCCGAAATATATAAAAGAAACTAAAATTAAAAATCATACAAGATTAACAAAGGCCAGAGGCTCCTGACTTGGGACTGGCGCAAAAATGCGGCGGGGTTAAACATGTTTTTTGAAATCTCAACCCTCTCCCTATTCCTCTAGCCAATTTAGAAAAAACAAACACACAGCAATACGCACAGTAATACTCAGTTTAAAAGAAGCCCGCGTCCGATGTCAGAATAGGTAACAAAAGAAACTAAACAAAATGACAATGATACATAAATTAACAAAGGACTACTAGCAGTTACTGACATGCCAGGTCAAGACCTCAATTAAACTTATTGAAAGCTTATAGTCTTCATCATATGAATATCAAGCACAATCCCTCCCGTTAGTGGTTTAGTATCATACCATCATAAAATATATGAGAAGAACATAACCCGTATCATGCCAACAACTGGTTTTAGAATAAATGTGTTTATTTCCGATGCAAAGACCCTATAAGTGAATCAATATTAAAGCCAAAATATCCCATCTTTAATTACATGACAACAGTACCGTAACTATTATATCCCTTCTTAATAAGTCTGTTTAAAGGTTTTGTTAGCTTTAGAGGTGAATGCCGACATTTTTGTGCTTTATAAAGAATATTACCATAAAAGATATGCATACTACATTGTTTAAACAGGGTCCCAGATACCTTCAACTGGATAAAAAGTTGTGTAATTTCAGAACTTATCCGGATTAGAATGAATAGCGATAAGGTGTTTTGGTGGAAGAAGCCGGATTGCCCGAAGAGAACCACCTTCTACTTCTTCTTCTTCTCGATTACGAACTGTTGCTGGCGGGGAGTATGTGATTTAAAATGTAAGTGAAGGGGCATTGAAGATTGTTTATCATGGATGTAATTCTACTGGTGTTATTGTAGTTGTTTCATACATAACGGGCAGCACGCCTCTGTACCAGTTTTAGTTTGTTTTCGTATTCTGTGTGTGTGGATCTCATCAACTATAGGCGTATTCAAGTTTTGGTCTCACTATAGATTGGTATGCACGGGATTTGATGTGAGTGTTTGATAATTTTAGGTTTCTCTTCAGGAAGCAAAATGATTTGTTTGCATTTGATATGTTATTGACGTAGTGATTGTTCCATTTTAAATTTGACTGTGAGGTTACACCAAGATATTTTGCTGATGTTACTGGTTCTAAAGTATGGATATGCAGGATGTAATCTTGTTTGAATGGTTTCTTTTTCTGTGTGATGTTTAGAATAGGGCACTTACCAGGATGGAAGGCCATTAGCCAATCAGTCCCATTTAGCAGCCGCAATAAGATCCGCTTGTAGTTTTGTGCAATCTTGTTGGCATGTTATTTCACGGTATATACTGCTATCATCAGCAAAAAGTCGTAATTTGCTGTGATTGAGGTATTCTGGAAAATCATTTATGTATATTAAAAAGAAAGGGAAACTAGCAATCCTAGTCAATTAAGGTCGGAGTCGAGCGCAACTGCCGCTTGGGTAGTTCGAACTGACAACCTCAGTATTGACAGGCTAGTGATACAGTAGTTGGACTACATAGATCACTCGGCCACTTCATCTTTAAAGATGTATATTACTAGTATATAAATCTAATGTAAGTATCAATAGGCAGGCCAAACTGATGATATTCAATGTAAACTGCTTTCAATGTCCAAATGATTTCAGTAACACTATGTATAAAAATAAGGAGATGTGGTATGATTGCCAATGAGACAACTTTCTATTAAAGTTCAAATGAAGTGTATGTAAGCAATTATAGGCAATCTTACAGTCTTCAACAATCAGAAAAAACCCATACACCTTATAGTCGGCTATAAAAGGCCCCGACATGAAAACTATTGGTCTAATTTTTAATAAAACAATGTACGAAAAACAAATATGACAGACATGAATCAACGACGACCACTGAACTTCAGGTTCCTGACTTGGGTCAGGCACATACAGAATGTGGCGGGGTTGATGTTTGTCCTCCTAACCTGGGACACAGTGGTGTTACAACACAACATAAGAACAAACTATAAAAATCAGTTGAAAAGAGCTTTACTCATCAGATCGATACAAAGAGCTTATTATGAGGAATCATGTCTTATTTGTCAAAGAATAGAAAAATCTAAAACAATATTTTCCTCAACGTTTTTGTATATCTCAATGAGCACCGATGAACATCAAAGTTCTTGGCTTGACATTTACACATTTACAATATGACGGGTCGACTCATTTGCGAGTAGTTCAAATGTAAAATAAACTACAACAGTGTTCCCAGTTATTGAATGCTTGTTTACATTACTATATATATATATCTACAATACATACAATTTAATGCATCCATAGATGAGGAATTATTTACAATTATTTGTACATGATATTTAAAGTTATATAAAGATTATATACACTCCATCTCAACCTAAAGAGTGTACTGGTCTAGGAGCAGTTACCGTTCTTGGTATTTTATGCATTGCTTAAATACGGCAAACTACAGCTATCTACGGACAAAACTTATTTTAAAAACTGTTTACACACCGTACAACCAGCCCTTTTCATTTTGTTTGAAATCCAACGGATTCGATGATGCACTCTTTCGCCATATAGTAAAAGGAAGGTATTTTTGCAGTTTTCTTTTTATTTCTTCCTTCCTTCATGAATGATATACAAATGTAAATTTTAATTGTTTTAGTTTAATTAATATTATCTCAAAACTCAACATGATTGATAGTAAAGTACACATTTCCATGTTTATACTTTTAATTTAGTTTTTAAACAGAATGTCTAGTTATTTTCTCTTGCATTGCTCAATAAGGTTTTAATGCTACAATACAACTGATGATATTGATATAACTGAAAATATTATAGATAGTATGTGCATTAGTCAAGACTTAAATTAAAGTAGATGTGTTTTGGAAATGACAATCTACGAGGTGCATCTTGATAAACAGATATATCATCGACTCCATGAATGCGACGGTAATTGATGTATCCTAAGTCTTCGTACGATTTTTAAATTAAAACGGTAACAGGAAGGGAATTGCAATGATGTTTGTCATATATATAAATAAGAAGATGTGGTATGAGTGCCAATGAGACAACTCTCCAATCAAAAAATCCATATGCATTAAAAAGCTCATTCATCGATTATATATTAACTGATTGCTGAAAAATAAGATGATCTATGCTTATATTTAACAAAGACATATAAGCACTATTTATAATTAGTTCATGTTTTCTTTTTTTATATTATAACAAGAAAATGATAACATCGAACCTCTCCATTTAGACTGAACTTGTAAACCAGAACTCCGTTAATTAACAAAATATTTAGAAATAAGAAAAAGAAAATTAATTCCCGACATGATTTTTAAATATACAGCGGTAATTGATCGTATCCGTCAGGTTTAAAAAAATATATATAGATGTCGGATGTATCGTGTGGTTTGTTTCACGGTCGCGAAACACGTGACTTCGTCGTGATCAGTTTCACGGAAAAATGGCGCCCGTCAAATTATTATAGTTCGCTTGGATGTAAACTTTAAACGTAAGTATTTACATATCATCGTGTTCACACATAGGACCCCCCTCATCATATGCATATTTTTCTTGCGAATATTTTGATGCATATTAAGTTATATTTCACTATAGGTTTCATAGAGAACATTCACGAAATATTTCAGACCTGCTGAAGATTGTTTTGGATTGAATACACGATATGACCGTAAAATCACTGTAAATCCATTTGTTTGTCTTATTTTCACCAATCGTGTACAGAAACTTACCCAAATTTACTAATTCATTCATATAAACTAGGTCAATGTATATTTTTGACATTATTGCGAGCTGAACGCAATAATATTTTTTGGTCAATAAATGATCAGTGTTCACGGTAAGAGCATTAAGTGATCAGTTCCACGGTTTAATTCTGAATCAATATGATAAGATCACATTCTGGGAACGTAACCGGCGGAAATCCAGTTGAAATTAATCAAAGGATACTGAACTCTTTGTCAGAGAAGGTAAAAAGCAAAATTGGTATATTTTAATTGTTTACATCTGCTTTTATGGACTTTAAAAAGTTTAAAGTTTAATAAAGGAGCATAATTTAGGATTTTATACATCTTATATAATGCTTTAACTTGAATTATACTATAGAGCTTCGAGATATTTGTAAACTTTTAAATTATAGACAAATTTTCATAAAACAGTCTAGTGTAGCCGGTTCAAATCAAAGTGGACCTTTTTGTGCATAAGTATAAATTCAGCAAAAAAAAAAAAAAAAAAAAAAACCAAAGAAAGATAATAGATTTATCTTTCTTAAACATTAATTGCATCTCTGCTCCCATAGACAGTTTTTTTTTTTTGGGGATCCTAAAATGGTCAATAATTGATTCGAAAAGAGAAAGTCAAGTGCACCTTTTAATGTTCGGGTGTGTTTGAGTTGACTGACTGTTCTGTCTTGAAACGTATAAAGCACAAATATTTGCTACATCATCTGGCTTCAGGTTCTATTATTTTTATATGATTAGGCTGCAGGTTGATTTAATAACATAAAAAATTCAAAGTACTAAAAAATGTACATGTAGCTGCATAAAGGAGATCATGGTTTGTCCTCCTTTAGTCACATCATCATACAAAGTGTTAAATTTATAATTTCTTATGGTCAGGCGGGGGCATCATTTGTGTCTTACAGACAGCGTAACAATTTGAAGTTGTATACCAACATCACTGTTTGTCTAATCTAAAATATGTGGAACTATACTCGTGCATATGGCAGAGCAGAAAGTGGGATGGGGGCATTGCCAATATCTAGTTTTCTCTTATTATAGGTCCCATTATGCGGGGGAAAAAAAGCTTTCACAGCAACTCCAAAAGTATCGAGAAATAAATGACAGACAGCCAAAGAGTTAACCAAATATACAATCTCAACGTTGCAACATTACAGACAGGAATTTAATGAGGATATTGTCAAAATCGACATACACAATGCGAGAGAGGGGCGAAAGATACCAGAGGGACATTCCCCTTCTCCAAAATGTGAGAAACGGTACAAGGGCACACAAAGCGCTCACTATTCAGTTCAACCAGAGACATATATATGTCTGGTTCAACCAAATGTTCGTTAATAGTAATATATTCTCCTTCACCTAAATAGGGAATACAAAACAAAAGACAAAACGTGCACTCTGCAGTCCATCAAAATTACAACCACAGACATTAAATGTGATCTTATCATATTGATTCAGAATTAAACCGTGGAACTGATCACTTAAACTCTTACCGTGAACACTGATCATTTATTGACAAAAAATATTATTGCGTTCAGCTCGCGATAATGTCAAAAATATACATTGACGCTAGTTTATATGAATGATTTAGTAAATATAGGTAAGTTTCGGTACACGATTGGTGAAAATAAGACACACAAATGGATTAACAATGATTTTACGGTCATATCATGTACAAAATCTTAAACAATCTTCAGCAGGTCTGAAATATTTCGTGAATGTTCTTTATGAAACCAACAGTGAAATATAACTTAATATGCATCAAAATATTCGCAAGAAAAATGTGCATATGATGAGGGGGTCCTGTGTGTGAACACGATGATATGTAAATACTTACGTCTAAAGTTTACATCCAAGCGAACTATAATAATTTGACAGGTGCCATTTTTCCGTGAAACTGATCACGACGAAGTCACGTGTTTCGCGACCGTGTGTTTGATCAGATTTAAAAAAAAGAGACTGGTACTAGACCAGTATACATATTTAAAAAAAAAACTTTTTACCATAAGTTTTCCTTTTAAAATTGTCAACCGCTTAATTGGTGCTTGATACGCAAGTTACCTATTTTCATTACCATCTTTCAGCTTATCCGTATTCGAAAGACGACGAGAAATCTTGGAAGTTTCAAGATTGTCACTATTTTGATTATTGACTACAAATGTATTTCTCTACAAATGTATTTCTGCATGCATAATCTTTTTATGCAACAGATTACTGGAATAACATGTCGGGCTGCTCGTAATATAATTCATTTATTTATTTGATATGCATAGTGTGGATTTATAATGTCTAGATATTGATGCGCGTTCATATTTTCAAGTGGATTTTCTTCGTCACTCTGATGAACTATACTTATGTTCTCAATTCCATTTAAAGTGTTAGTGCTTACATTAACGGTAGTATATGCATGATTCCCAGAGTCTTCAACGATTGGTTGGTAAGGATTGAGATAATCATCATTCTGCATATTTTCGTTTTCGCTCTCAGAGTTGTTGTCTGAATTCGATTCATTTCTAACATTACTATGTCCTGTTGGCAATAAATCGTCATCATGAAGTCTGGCTTCATCATCAATTTCATCATAAATGCCTTCAAGTCTTACAAAGTTTTCAGGTGTAGGAAAGACTATATTTAACGCATTCTGTAATTCGTTTTCCTGACTGTTACTTTCCCGTGTTTGTTCAATTCTTTTCTTTTTTAGACGATAAATGCAGACGGAACATATCGTTATAACAACCAAAAGACCAGCTATACATACAGAATATATCGCATGCAATTTGGTTTGATCATATGGAGCTGGTCCTGAAAAACATTATGAATATGAATAGTATGTACTGATTATCTTGAATAATATTACACGGCTATTCATCAGTATTTTTAGGAATAGCAAAATATAACTTTTATCCCGATTGAGTATTTTTTTACCCGGCTATCAACCTTTTCTAAGAGGACTAGTTTGCATAGAAATTGGCCGAGGTGTTTTGCAACACGCATACATTTTGTACTTATGCATAAAAGACATTTTGCTTAACATTGTATATGAAATGCTTGTCTTGTCTTAAAATGAAAATATATACATAATTATGTAATACCGAATTGATGAATATGGCATGAACGCTTTTTCGAGAATATCCCTTTTAGGTACTTTTTAAACCACAAATTGAGAAAGTCATGTCTATCAACAACAGTAATGATACTAAACAAACGACTATGTGGTGCGTTAAATTTTTGGCCAAAACTGTTATCAACATCTAATCAGCAGGTTAAGTACTTTTATCTTGTTTTAAGTATAACTGCGAGAATGTTCTACTACGGTATATATAATTAGTTACTCATTTTGATATTCTAATTACATGTATACTGATATTGATGTTGTGCTTTACCTAGACTGGTGTTTATTGTATGCTCTTATTATACGGGTTGTTTATCGACTGATAGAAACTTAAATAACGGGGGAGGGTTGAAATCTCTCTAAACTAGTTAAGTCCCGTCACATTTCATATACCTGTTCAAAGTCATGAACCTCGTTTTAGTTTTCGTATGCCAAATTCAACGTTATTGTGAGAAATAATGTAATGGTAGGTGTTTGTGTTAAATGTATTCCCAACTTCTACAGACTGGTCGCGATTTAGAGCCTGACATATAATATAGACATCTGTCTATTTTTGAAGGTTGTATATCTTCATCTCCATTTCGTCCTACTCAAAAGGAAACTAGGTATTAGTTAAAATGGAAATTCGCAACAGTAAGAGCAAGTTTCTGTCATCTGTTAAGCTACAGAAACTTAAAAGTAATCAGTTATCTCTAAGATGTACCTCTTTAATGACTATCTTAAGCAGAAGTTTAAGAAGAAGCTGAAAGGATTTTGATTCTCATTCTATTTGAATAGACCATGTATGAAGTTTCATACAGGAAACGTTAGCCACAGGAGGTGACCAGTTCAACTGCCTGGTGAAAATACACTCACCATTGATCAGAGATATGATACGTATGATCAGTCAAAATTCAAATTGAAGAAGGTTTTATTTAATAGACATTTACATTCAGGTCCGTACGCTCCACAGAGAGTCAAATTGTAAACAAGCATATCACTGCCACTACCCAGCTTAAAGCCTCTTCCGAACATTTGAAAGTCCCTACTATGTACTGGTTACCTAAATTGCACAAAAACCATTTAAATTCCGTTTCATCTCCGCATCTAGTAAGTGTTCTACTACTAATCTATCAGTTCTTCTAACTACCTCCTTACTACTATCAAAGAACTTGTTATTAACTTTTGTAATAAAGCTTATGAAAATAATGGTATTAATTATTTTTAGAGTGTTAAAAATTCTTTAGAGGTTTTAGATAAAATACATGCTTTTGATGGTCCTTTTAATTCTGTTGACAGTTATGATTTTTCTACTCTCTATACTACACTTCCACACAATCTTATCAAGAAAAGTTTTCATATTTAATTAAATGGTCTTTTGAAAAATCTCATTACAAATTTATTTGCTGTAACTCGTTTAAAGCCTTTTCTGTAACGAAAAGGAAAGTATGCTACAGTAGTTGTCGTTTGTTTATGTAATTTATACGTGTTTCTCGTTTCTCGTTTTTTATATAGACTAGACCGTTGGTTTTACCGTTTGAATGGTTTTACACTAGTACTTTTGGGGCCCTTTATAGCTTGTTGTTCGGTGTGAGCCAAGGCTCCGTGTTGAAGGCCGTACATTGACCTATAATGGTTTACTTTTATAAATTGTTATTTGGATGGAGAGTTGTCTCATTGGCACTCACACCACATCTTCCTATATCTAGATACACTTACTGGAAATGTGAAGATATGATTGAAGCTTTAAATTTTCTCCTGGACAACATATATGTACGTTTCGGCGATAAAGTGTATCGACAGGTAGTAGGTATTCCTATGGGCACTAACTGCGCCCCTTTAATAGCAGATTTATTCCTGTATTGCTTTGAATCTCAGTTTATGACCAAACTCAGTAAAGACACGTCATTGTTACATTTGGTTGATACATTCAACAATACCTTCCGTTATCTAGATGATATTTTTCGTTAAATAATCCAGAGTTCTCTAAATATACTACCGAAATTTACCCAATAGAACTTACTTTAACTAAATCTAACATAAACAGCAGTAGTTGTCCTTTTCTGGACCTGGACATTTCAATCTCTAAAGGAAAACTCCATACGAAAATTTACGACAAAAGAGACGATTTTTCATTCCCTATTGTTAATTTTCCTTTTTAGACGGCGATGTTCCTTTGGCTCCATCATACGGTGTGTATATATCCCAACTCGTTCGTTATGCCCGTGTGTGTAGTGATGTCATAGATTTTAACGAACGTAATCAATGCATCACTAGTAAATTATTAAGTCAGGGATTTCGTTACCATAAATTACGTAAAACTTTTACTAAGTTCTTTCATAGATACAAAGATTTGATTAGTAAATTTGGCTGTACCTGTAGAAAACTGATTAAAACGGTATTTCACATCCTAAATTTTACGGTAATATTGTACTTAAAGCGCGGAAATCACTATATGATCCGTATAAACTCATCGAACCTTTAAATAAACTTATTAGTTCAGGTTATCTTACCAATGTTGTAATTAGATCTTTGAATATAGTTTACATTGGCACTAATATCGATTTTGTCATCAGCAAATTAAAACATAACTATATTTGTATTCTTTTCAAACGGGATGTTTAAAGACACACCCACGTTCATTTTGATCTATAAAGAGGTTAAACTCCTAACTATCCTACTGTCTGTCGATACATTTATTTTGGCATTGCACTAGTCATGTCTTCTTTGACTGTTCATGACGTTAAAATACTAAATCCCTGGGACGTGTTTTAGTTGATTTTAGTCTCTGATGCATGATTTTTATTATTAATTGTTTTGACTTTTAACTAGCTGTCAGTAACTGCGAGTACTCTCAAATCGTACTTTCTTGTTTATTTGACCTGTTGATACTAATTGTAATGCTTTTTTGTTATTTAATGTTATTCAGGGTTATATCTGGTCTATATACCAGCTTTGATAAGTGTTTGGTACTAATATAAATTTCCACTTCGTACTATGAACATCAAAATTATTTATTTTGTTAAAATATTTCCTTTCTCTATTGTAACTGTATACGTATACCTAACAACAAAATTATTTTATTTACCTGTGTTTAAAGTTATTGCAAATGGCTGATATTTTGTTCGAGCATATTGTTTTCTTAAATTGTTTAACATTTTATACCGATATAACATGTTACTTTTATTATTCTTCCTTAGTTTATTTATTTTGAATTTGCATTGTATCATAGGTCAAATTTATTTGTTCAGTGTATGTTCAATGGTGTTAATATGTCCTTTGCTTGAGTTAAGCTATTTCAGTTGATATTTTATAGTGTGTTTTCTATGTTGTGATGTTACACTATTGTTTCAGAAAAAGCGTGAAGGTTTGGTACCATTAAAACGTTTAAACCCGCTGCATTTGTTTGCACCTGTCCTAAGTCAGGAATCTGATGTTCAGTAGTTGTCGTTTGTTGATGTGGTTCATAAGTGTTTCTCGTTTCTCGTTTTATATAGATTAGACCGTTGGTTTTCCCGTTTGAATGGTTTTACACTAGTAATTTTGGGGCCCTTTATAGCTTACTGTTCGGTGAGAGCCTAGGCTCCGTGTTGAAGACCGTACTTTGACCTATAGTGGTTTACATTTATAAATTTTGACTTGGATGGAGAGTTGTCTCATTGGCACTCATACCACATCTTCTTATATCTATTGAAAGACATGCTTAAACAAGTTCAATTAACAAAATAAGAATTTCTCTATTGATATCAATATTACCGTTATTTTGTTCATTGTTCTCTTCCTGGTTTATTTCATATATTTTAGTTACAAATGTATCCCAGAGTCAGATGCTGAATAACCTAAGAAAATCCATAAGCTATTAGTTTTATATATAAATCAATTGAGGTATTTATAGTTTAGCAATGGAGTCAAAACTTCAAAAGTCATGTTCTTTGAAAAATCATGAAATAAAATGTAGGTTACTGTGCTTGTTGTCGAGATAAAAGAGGTAACAAATTTGGAATTTTTGCATTTTGTTGAAATTTTGCTGTCACATTTGAGTTTTCTAAAATTCTGGAAAATTTCAGATTCGAGGTCCTTTGATACGATCCCGTTATAACGACGTCATTATAAACAAAAGCACTGATTTTCGAACTCGTCTGAGACATTGCTGATATGAACCTACAATATAAGTTTAATAAAAATGTGGCAAGAATTGTGCACATGAGAGCGCTAACGATGCAATTTTTCATATAATCAATGTTTCCAAGGGCATAACTCTTTTGAAACTAGTGATCGGCACTAATTTTCAAACTCATCTAAGATTTTTCTGATATAAATCTACAATATAAGTTTCATAAAAATCTGGCAAGAATTGTACACGAGAGCGCTAACGATGCAATTTTCTATATAAATAATCTTTCCAAGGGCATAACTCTCTTAAAATAGTTGATCGGCACTGATTTTCGAACTCGTTCGAGACATTGCTGATATAAACCTACAATATAAGTTGCATAAAAATCTGGCAAGAATTGAAGACATTAGAGCGCTAACGATGCAATTTTCCAAAATTAATGTTTCCAAGGGCATAACTTATTTAAAACAATTGATCGGCACTGATTTTCGAACTTGTCCGAGACATTGCTGATATAAACCTATGATATAATTAAATATATATATAAGTTTCATAATATCTGGCAAAATTGTTCATGTGCAAGCACTAACAAGACCGGACTGACGGACGGAAGGATGCCCTGTATTTCTATATCCCCGCAACGCGTTGCGCGCAGGACAAAAAGTCAAAAATATAGCAACGCAAAAATTAGCTATTCATCTTTCTAAACATACATGACATATTTTCCACTTAATAGCACAAACAAAATTGCCTATATATTGACAAATTGAATTAGTTTTGGTTTCAATTTTTTACCGTTAAGAATTGAAATAGTTTTATTTTACTTAATATACACATCTATACTACTAAAATAACGAGGTCCAATTTGTTAGCCGGCATGACGTAAAACGACGAATCAAAGAATTAAACTTTATATAAAACTAATATAGGACAATGGGGTTGATTAAAAATACACCATTCCAGACACTTTTGTTTTCCACATAATTAATATTACCAATAATTAACAAGGTCCGGGTCGAATCTGATACCGATACCAATAGTATATGTCACATGTAGTTTCCGGTTTTATGTGGTGCACAACTGTGGTATATGTATGCACGTATGTATGTTATGTATCTTCTCCTTTATTAGGAACACCACAATGGGTTATGGTGTAAAGGAAGAAATTTAACACTGTATCGGTACAAATTTAATGTGAACATTTGCCAACCCAGTTTCCCAGCCTGGTCGTGACGCGTCTTACTACTAGAAAGTTAACCTTCCCAAAACAACAATAAGTACAATGCAATAAAGCATACAAATACACACTCACTTGATTGGCTCATTCTCAAAATATAAAACAAATGCAACATATAAAAACAATTATATACAAAATAAGGAATAAGGTCACCCGGAGGCCGCAAAATGCCATTGCAAATAACGGAAACCGGTAAGGACATACTTGGATTCCAAACCGATACCGCTAAATGCCCAGCTGTTGTATTAGAACGTAGAAAACCAGGATTGGTCCAAACAGAAAAGTTTGAAAGCAGAGAAAACTGTGCACCTTATAATCAGCATGACTTTATAAGATGACAATACGAATGACAATACGAATATTAAAAATCCAGGCTAAAAATAAGGCGTAGGTACTGTAATTCAGTCACGTGCCCGCGATGTTCTAGTTCAATTTTATTATTAAACAACGTGAGTTGTAGATTGGGTTGAAGGTCACTTTGAATAGATAAGTCCATCTCTAAGCAAAAGACAGAAACGTAATTGTTCGTGTAAAAGTAGGCATACATATTAAAGCTTTGAATACTGAAAAATTAAGTAAATTTGAGACTGAAGACGTTAGATTAAATCAAAGTACTGAAGTATTGAACATCGGATGACCGCAAGTTCTTGTGGATGGTCACAACCACTTGTCTCAGAAAAAAATCACATCTTTATACCTGAAAGTGAGGTTAATATTCAGAGATATATTTTTCTGAGACAAGTTCGTGCGTGGATGATGAATAAATGACAGGAATTCAACCTCATCGTAATAACTATTAAATTGTAGTGATACAAATCAGTATACTCTGCCGGGTTTGTTGTTATATATCATGTATATTAATATTTGTATATAAAACAGTTACATGTATATATAATTTTCATCCATTTGTATATCATTCTTTTCTACTATTCTAATAATAGTGCAGTGCAAGTGCATGGTGAACACTATTCTGTAATAATTCGATTTTTCTAATAGATTGGATTTGAGAAGCCATTCATATTTTCCCGCAAAACATTCTTGAGATACTCTTCGCATGCGTTAACACAATTTTTCTGTACGTGTGCATAGATATAAATGAATTTTACTATATATATATATATATATATATATATATATATATATATATTTCTAACGACAAAACAGTTTCATATTATTAATTTATGTTCTAAAAAATACTTTTATGAGTATTCATTGAAGAAATGAATATATAACAAGCGATAAGGAATGTTATTTTGCACTCGATAATGTCCGCGTATTTATAGATCGGTTACCAGTCAAAACGAAAGTTACATAAGTAGAAATCTCTGTGGCAACAGTACATCGGAATGCCCTCACGGTCATCGCGATGTAAAAAGCTTTATAAGTCATAAAATGTGAAGCCAGGAAAATTTAGGAATCGGTTAGGTCATTTCAAACATAGTTACCTTCTTTAGTCATTTGATATGTTGTAGGTGGTATATTTGTGCATCCAACAACATGATGACACCTGCAATAAGATTAATAAGAGCTTGCTGTTCAGTGTGAGCCAAGGCTCTGTGTTGAAGACCGTACTTTGATCTATAATTGTGTACTTTTTACACATTGTGACTTGGATGGATAGTTGTCTCATTGGCACTCATACCACATCTTCTTATTTATATTTATCCAGTTTTCTTTTCTTTCGAAAAGCATACCGATTAATTTTTACACACATACTTATCTGTACAATATGTAGTGAGTCACTTTACAAAATCAGCATTCGCTAGTATTATTTATTTGATGTCACCTCTTTAGCAAAATATTTGACGCTAGGCGTTTATGTGGTGTAAAGCTATTTCACTAATCCCAACAATTTAATCAGGGTTATAAATACAAAATAATAATGCTGTTTTCTAACCAACGATAGCAAATCCAGAATTCCAATTGATCTAGCCTGATGAAGGTAAATCCAGAAAAGTGCTTTGGATGCATGAAATTTATACAGTGCTATTTTCTTAGTAATTTCCTGTTGTTTTGTTATAAAAAAAATGATTATTTTGCAGCTGTGAATAAAAAAACATACTTAATAGATACTTATGGAACTAGGAAAATGTTTAGACGAAAGACTGACAAAATTAAGAGAACTATCAAAGGATTTCCCACCTAGAAATTCACACTAATTCTTTAAGTTGAAATAAATTTGAATAAAGTTAAGAGAGAACATTTTTTTTAAAGTCACCAGGTGTCATTGCAATATTAAAAGATCGAAATCGACCCGAGTATTTATCCGAGTATTTATAAATTGAAAATAATTTTTTAAAACTATCAAAGAAATGCCATAATCACCAATCACCAAGTTCTCATAGAAAAATACAACAACAAATCACATTGAGATACGAGATTCTTAACTCGGGACAGGCACATCAATACGCTGCGTGGTTACATGTTTATATATAGTTATTTTTATTTGTTTCTTATATCTTACGTGTTTAACCCATTCCATTTATTATATTGATGAGTCGACTAACAAAACGTACACAAAAGAGCACACAATGAAAATCAGTACAGGAAAGCCGGCACCTAACTTTAAAAGAAATTAAATGGTATTTTAATAGAAAAAAATAATACACAATATCGAACCGTATTTATGAATGCTCTCTGTTACTGAAAGCAAGTTCAGAAATGATGTCCCACTACACTCTAAAATCGGGTTTTGTACTTAAAAGAAAATTGCAAGTTCAAGGCAACACCACCAATAGTATAAAACGACAAGACCTTGTGCAATGCCCAAAATAAACTACACGGAAAACAAAAGAAACGTTTTAGTTTAGTTTCACAAGAAATAATCGAATTGAATGATAGATGTTTATCCCAAAATACCAGGCAGTGTGATGGAAAAACAACAGTATACTTGTAAACTTCATCAACAAGTAAAACTGCGAGCTACTGCTCACTGATGATACCCTGCCCAAATATTTGTTAAACAAGAAGTTGTTGAGTGACGAATCTGAAAACGCATCACACGGTATAGCTGACTTATATAAACCCTGAAACCAAATTTCAGAAATCCTTGTATTGTAGTTCCTGAGAAAATGTGACGAAAATTTTCAACTTGGCTATCATGTGTAAATGATACAAGTGTTCGGTAAACAGGAAGTTGTTGAGTGACGAATCTGAAAACGCATCACACGGTATAGCTGACTTACATAAACACTGAAACCAAATTTAAGAAATCCTTGTATTGTAGTTCCTGAGAAAGATACGACGAAAAATATTCATGGGACGGAAGGACGGACTGACGGATGGATGGACTGACGGATGGACTGACGGACGGATGGACAGAGATAAAACAGTACAAGTCTATTAAACTAAAGAGAGAGAGAGAGAGGAGGATATGCCTTGGTTTGTTTCACTTTATACATGTACAATGCCAAGTTTCAAACCAGGAATCTTAGAAACCCATGGAGCGTTTTGTTTGTTAGCTTTTAATTACTATACTCAATAGCATATGAAACGAACCGCCTCCATTAATTTCAATGGAGTAACTGTTTTATAGCATACAACTTTTAAAATGTGATTGAAATGAGTCAAAATATTTCAACAATGTTTCATAGAAACCAAATAAATCAAAAAACATTTTGAACAACACAAAATGAACAGAAAATGTTGTCAAATCTGTGAAAACTGATATTGTGTGTATCTGTTCACACGAAAACAACGACAATAATGGAATTTAATTCAGTAATAATTAAATTCAGTTATTGTAATTATAACACTTGGTATGATTTTAATTCACATTCTGTCCGATTTCATTTCTAATCGTCACTTCCATATGCTAATTAGTTTAACCCGCGAAATTTAGCCAATGCAGTTTACCTCAAGTTGATTTGTCATTTAGATTCATGCCTTATACGGAGCTCGACCATAGCTACAGAATTAAAAAAATAATAAAATCGAAGCAGAGGAAAGGATAGGTATTCATTTTAGTTTTAAAATTAAGCAACGTTTTACAAAATGGTTGTTCAGTATAATGTAAACTTTAAACTTGTGCATGTATTGGAATAGTATAAATATTGTTAAACTTTGTTATATGCCGTTTGAATAGTTTTACACTAGTAATTTTGGGGCCCTTTATAGCTTACTGTTCGGTGTGAGCCTAGGCTCCGTGTTGAAGACCGTACTTTGACCTATAGTGGTTTACATTTGTGGATTTTGACTTGGATGGAGAGTTGTCTCATTGGCACTCATACCACATCTTCTTATATCTATTGAATTGTCGATAACCTTTTCTTTGGTTTATAATTTTATAGAATGGTATAAATATATTTTAACTTTGTTATTGCTTAATTGTAGCTAACATATAATGTATATAGATATGCAAATAAAGTATTTTTCGTTTGTTATTATATGTTTGATATTATCACTCTGAATATACTTGAAATATCTGCCACTGGACATTGAACAAGCACAATTCAAGTTTTTGCGCTTTCGTTTTTCTACTGATTAGATGTTGACATTTTATCTTAATACCAATTCACCAACGAGATTGTTCAAATATTTCTTTTTCTTAATAATGCAATCCGTAAATTTAGGGATGTAACAATGACAAATGATTAATTGACTTACATTGTAATTAATTTGTTGAAGCCATGATGCCGAGAGGAAAAGGGAAGAGGGTGATGCCAAACCGCGCGGCACTTAAACAGGAAAATACAGTGCAACCACCGAAAACAGAAGGCGTCGTCCCAGGAGAGCTGTGCCTATTATACAAAATGTAGTCCTACATGTTCCGCAAGCCAACGAAATTTCGCAACAGCCGTTATTGCCACAACAACAGCCGTAATGACCACAACAGCTGTTATTGCCACCACAACGTTGTAACAGCCGTTATTGCCACCACAACAGCCGTTGTTACAACCAAAGCAGCCGATATTACCACCACAACAGGCTGGAATGCCACGTGTAGTCTCCCAACAGCCTCCTGGACAACAAGTTCCTTGTCGGGGATTTGTTCAGGCTCTTCAACCAGCACAGCCCACAGCACTTAATACTGTTCAAAATGGTGAGGTTTTAATAATACTTACTAGTAATGATGTTGATGTGTTTGTACCACAAAAATTATAAATTAAATTTGGAAGTTAGAATATACCGATTTGGCTCAATTACTGTACAAAACATTTGTTTCTAATATTGATCAGCCGAAGAAAGTGCTAGGTGTTGATGAAGATGGGGACATTTTAATCGAAAGAAACAACTATTCAAAAGTAAAATCATTATCTAACATTGGTGAGTCGACTGAAGTTTTTTAAAATTATATGAAAATTTTATTACAAAGATTTCCTTAGTTGACAAATGATTTGATTAGCTACATAACTATCAATAGGGGCTAATGTACCTTTTGAGAACATTTATAAATTAATATGACAAGCAATTTCGACTTAGAAAAGCTCGTGATCATAATTATGCGTGCATGGGACGTCATTGATGGGCAACTAAGGCTTCCATTTGTTGCAGTAGGACCAACAGACAACTTCTTACACACCTCACACTGTTGACAGACCTTGCTACGATTATAATTTTAAGAGTGTTTGTACGTGTATGAATTTTGTATATAGCCATTTATGTATCAGATGTAGCCAGTCCATCCTTTGATGTACTGTACAAATTATTCAAATAACAAGATTCGGCAAAGTTCTGTAACTTCGCAATATTCTGCTCCTAGGTATCAAAATTACCTTAGGAAACCTGCTACACAAAATTTTACACCAAGCATCAGTCCAATGCTAGAGCTACAAACCAGTCAACTAGATTTTTGAATCCACATAGAAATTTTAACCAGAACACTCGTTTTTCGGTTACTAATTATAGATTTCAGGTCAGCAGGCCAACTTTCCACGGATGCAATTTTAATAATTTAAAATTTTATCATTTTTACAGCTTGCAATCAACAGTTCGATATTTGGTGTTCGGGTTATATAGATATAAGAAGATGTGGTATGAGTGCCAATGAGACAACTCTCCATCCAAGTCAAAATTTATAAAAGTAAACCATTATAGGTCAAAGTACGGTCTTCAACACGGAGCCTTGGCTCACACCGAACAGTAAGCTATAAAGGGCCCCAAAATTACTACTGTAAAACCATTCAAACGGGAAAACCAACGGTCTAATCTATATAAAAACGAGAAACACTTTTGAACCACATCAACAAACGACAACTACTGAACATCAGATTCCTGACTTAGGACAGGTGCAAACAAATGCAACGGGTTTAAACGTTTTAATGGTACCAAACCTTCACCCTTTTTCTGAAACAATAGTGTAACATCACAACATAGAAAGACACACTATACCCATATTAAGACCTCGGTTTTAGAGAATATGTTCAAGACTACCCTGATAAAGCATCGGCAAATATATTATATATTGGTTTTAAATATGGTTTTCGAACACACTACAAGTCCAAGGGTTGTTTATGAAAGCACAAATTTAAAATCGGTTTTACAAGATCAAAATTTAGATATTTGATCACTATCTAGATGATTTTTAGATGATTTTTTATTTGCTGGAGCAGAAAATATCGACAACTTCGGAAATTAATGTGCACGTTTTGCAATGTTTGTGTTGAATTATGGGTTCCTTTAGTTGAGGACCCGGCCGAAAGTCCAAGCACGAAAATAACATATTAAGATATAACAATATATTAATTGACACTGAAAAATGCAAATTCAAATTCCAGAAAATAAAATAATTGAATTGATTCAAAAGTTAAAAGATACAAGTATTCATAAAAGATAACATTACAACAATTACACTCTGTATGTGGTTCATTAGCCTTTTGTTCCAGGGCTTTACCAGCTGGACGTGCTTTCAATTAGACCTTTATACATGGCATGTCAAAGACCGAAAAACTTATCACTTAACCAGAATATCAAAGATATTTTGAATGATATTTCAATTAGGAAACTATTTTTAGAAACATATAATGGGTTTCTTATATTTTGGACGATGAGTGGTTGTAAAGTTCTGTTTTAAATTTCTTTACTAATAGTGCTGGGGAATAGGCAGTGGATGTGGGTACATTTTAATGGGAAATGGTCATATTTAGCTTGACCTATGCATTGGAATGAAGACGTTTTCAGAGACATCACTTATTTAGAAATGATCTCTATCGCATTACCTATTTATTTGTGGGATAGTTTGTGGCAAAGAAAGAATATAATATTTCATTCCGATAATCAGTAGGTTGTAAAATTATTAATTCCTGCTCATGAAAATCACCTCGCGTTATGTCACACATTTAGACACATTGTATTGGGTCCTTGCTGGGTAGTTTTCACATAAACACTGTTCATATTCTTCGTTCTAAAATTATTTTTGCTGATTTTATCTCTCGTGGAAAATGTCAGAAATACAAGGAATTAGCTCCGTGTGCAGAACCACATCCCACTTTAGTTCCAGCGGACTTTCGGACAATTTTAGACCAGAAGTGTTGAGCCTAATAGAAGCCTCAAATTCTTCAGAATTTAATACACTTTCTCTACATATTGGAGCTGCAACACAGTTTTTCTTGGTGGTTTAGATGAAAATAGTATTAAAACGAAAGGTCGATGGACATCAGCTGCTTACAAAGGTTATATAAGAATAAACCTCGTATAGTATTTACAAATCTAATTTCAGGGTACCTGAAAGATATTTGGGTAATTGGCTTGATTTAATTGTCGCAAGAGCAAGCGATCACGCTCAAATTAGACTTGTAGGTGCATCGCTCGGATTAGAGAAAATAGGATGTCAGTTAGTTTGGATCGGTATGTCTGTATGAAATGGCAGAATTTGGTTAGTTTGGTATAATGTATTATTAATTGGAGAAGTATTCCATTTGCTGTTATTTTCACTGAGGGTGTAATAATATTGGGGATACACCTTGTGGAGAAATACTCTATCATATGAAGTTTGCCATAAACATTCTCTCAAAGAAGTTACCTGGCACTGCATTAGTGTGGTCAAGTATTTTACCTTGATTTAAATCGAGGTTTTCCTATAACACTTGAGCTATGGAAACTACTCGGCGGAGAACAAATAGGGGGTTGCGTTCATATTTGCTTAAAATAGGAGGTTACGTGATTAGACATACAGATTTTGAGGTAAGCATGTTGGTCTTTTTAGTGACGATGGGGTGCATCTTTCCTTCATCGGCAATGATATATTCCTAAATTAGATTCAAGGTGCTCTGGAAATGTTTTACAATTTCCTCATTGTTTGGTTTTCCTAACAATGAATAAACTTAGTTCAAATATTGAGTTCAAATTGTTTTATTCTATCAATTAAAATTTGAATGATGTTGATTGTTTTGAATTTAAGTTAATGTTGATGTGATTTGAAATTTGTTGATTCTTGCTATTAAATTTGTCATGCGGTAAATTTCATGGCGGATTTCAGTTGCGCAATTAGTTACTCAACTGGAAATTTTGGCCGAATTTACTTTATGCTGCTATTGATTACCCAGTAGCTCCTGATATAACTTAAGTTTTGATTGACAAGTTGGTTGTGTTTCTTTGTTGCAATAAAAGCCATGACAAATTCACAGCGAAATAAATCTTATTTTCTCTAAAGCTTTTGATTCATAGATTATATGTTTGATTCAGAACATCATGAGGTCGAACAATGAGAATACATAAGTAAACAATATATATACACTTACATTTATCTAGGCCCTCTTTCAATCTATATGTATAAATATACATAAAATAACTTAAATGTTATTGGATAAAATGTTTCATTGTTGACAATAAAGTTCAGCGACTCATTTCACAAAAATCTTACGAAAGTCATGAACATTTTAGTGTAACTTACGGTAGATTTTTGTCGTAAGATTTTTGTGAAAAGAGCCTCAGGTCAGTTTTTTTTTCTATTACATACATCCTTGAAACCTGCAAACATTTGGTTTTCAGACGACTTATGTAACAGGAGTTTTTCGAAGAAGTATAAATATTTCAAAATTACGTAATTTGTAAACGCTTTTGTGAAAAGTCAGCAGATCTGATAACATTTAAAATGAATTTGATAAAATATTAAATTTCGCCCGACCGTCACAGTTTCCGAAAATAGACAGAATTTGAGAAATTATACACTGCAGGAATACATTTGGAATATTTACATTTGATTTTCTGTGCACCTGCATTGACGAAGACATTTCGCACCATAGGCATTTCTTGTGCACTGTATACAGCCACTCCACCCATTAGAAGTAAAACCGGTATTGCATTCTAAAAATATTAGAAAAAAGAAAACACATCTTTTATTAATATTTGTTTTCTTTTTTATTTCGGGGGAAGGGGAAGGGAAGATATTCATTTGTTTTAACAATCAGGATTAAAAGCGTAATGATATTGACATACAAAACAACATAAAATAAGACATGTCAGTACAAATGAACACTATTTAAAGCATATTAACATTTGTAAATATTTGTGACTTCGTACCCCAGCTTTAGAATCAATGTATGCTCGGCTGCGGAACTTCGACGTTGCGTTGAAGACATATTGGCGGCCTTCGACAGTTTTCTGCTATTTAATCGGGTTGTTGTCTCTTTGACACATTTCCAATTTCCATTCTCTAATATATTATATAAATTAATAGAGTAAGGAATTGTAATTTGAAGCTGTCTTTTGTAAACTAAATTAATTCAAATATTTGATGTTTGGTGTTTAACTCCACATTCAGCACTCTCGAATATATTTTGGCGGCCAATCTTTATTGAAACATGCGCCTAGTTAGTGTTTTCTTCGACGTGCAATAATCGAGCCATATTTACAAGTGTTATGTTTACTACGTGCATAATACCAAACAGTTACATTTTTGTACTTTATGTTCGAACAGTTAAGCGCTGAAAAAACATGTTATGTTTGTTCAAATTTAACAAGTTGCAACATCTTTTAAAATCTATTCGTGGTTACAATAGTAAAATATACTATTATGATTTTGTATGAAATTAAGAATGGAAACCGTGAATGTGTCAAAGAGACAAAACCCGACCAAAGAGCAGAAAACAGCCCAAGGCCACCAATGGTTCTTCAACACAACAAGAGAAAATCCGCACCCGGAGGCGGGCATTCATGTTTACTCATTAGGGCCCCGCCTAGTGGCGGGTCACCCTATAGTGATCAGTCTGTCCGTCCGTCCGTCCGTAACAAATTGTGTCCGCTCAATATCTAGAGAACCGTTATAATTTCATACTTTATACTTGACATGTATATTAACCAACACCAGAGGATGTGTCATAATGTTTGTACAATTTCCTAGGTTAAAGTTCAAGGTAAAAACTTTGTTTTCAGTTGACAACCCCATGTCCTATGGTAAAGATCGTGTCCGTTCTATATCTAGAGAACCGTTATGATTTCAAAGTTTATACTTGACATGTATATTAACCAACACCAGAAGGTGTGTCATAATATATGTACAATTTCCTAGGTCAAAGTTCAAGGTCAAAAGCTTTGGTTTCAGTTGACAACCCCATGTCCTATGGTAAAGATCGTTATGATTTCATACTTAATACTTGACATGTATATTAACCAACACTAGAAGGTGTGTCATAATGTATGTACAACTTCCTAGGTCAAAGGTCCGTCCGTCTGTCTGTCGGTCCGTCCGTCCCTAACAAATTGTGTCCGCTCTATATCTTGAGAACCGTTATGATTTCATACTTTATACTTGACATGTATATTAACCAACACCAGAGGGTGTGTCATAATGTATGTACAACTTCCAAGGTCAAAGGTCAAAACTTTGGTTTCAGTTGAGGTTGACAACCCCATGTCCTATGGTAAAGATCGTTTCCGCTCTATATCTTGAGAACCGTTATGACTTCAATGGTACAGATCATGTCCGCATTATATCTTAAGAACCGTTATGATTTCAAAGTTTATGCTTAACATGTATATTAACCAACACCAGAGGGTGTGTCATAATGTTTGTACAACTTCCTAGGTCAAAGTTCAAGGTCAAAACTTTGGTTTAAGTTGACAACCCCATGTCCTATGGTAAAGATCGTGTCCACTCTATATCTTGAGAACCGTTATGATTTCAAAGTTTATACTTGACATGTATATTAACCAACACTAGAAGGTGTGTCATAATGTATGTACAACTTCCTAGGTCAAAGGTCAAAATTTTTGGTTTCAGCTGACAACCCCATGTCCTATGGTAAAGATCGTGTCCGCTCTATATCTTGAGAACTGTTATGATTTCAAAGTTTATACTTGACATGTATATTAACCAACACCAGAGTGTGTCGCTGTGTCATAATACCCCAAAAATGGATGTAGAGTATCATACAATTATCAAATTGGATGTGGATGTAAGAAAATAAGTACCATATTTCAACTTTCTCATATAAATGCACTTATGTCTATTTCAAGAATGTATTTTCTTTTATATTATATTTCTAAAATTAACGGTAAAGTGCATCCGGTGTACTGTTTAATAGCACATGCAACCTGCTCTAAGAGATTTAACCACTAACATCTTTAATAGTCAAATAGTAATCTGTTATTTACAGCCGGGCCCACAGAGATGACTCCCATCTCTATGATGTCTAGTTCATTTTAGAGTAAACCAAAGTGCAGCAATACAGTACGTTCAATTATAAATTTCGTCAACATTAAGTTTTTGGTTCAACATCATTCTATAGTGTTCAAAACGCAGCCGTTTGGTTATTATTTTAAGTATACATCCGAAATTGCACAGTTATATATAGTTAACTGGAAGAATGGAATTACCAAAACTGATAATTCATAATAAACATTTTTAGTCATTGACTTCTATGTTTTCTTTCCGCTTTTGCTGAATTGATTTTCTTACTGCTCATAATATTTTACTGCTTAATTTAGTTTGAATTCCGCAGTATGGTCAAGTTGATAAGTGCTTGCATTTCAGCTTACGGCAAGGAACTCGGGTTTTAGCGTAGGGGACTAGATGTAAGCATAAAAGATAACTTAATCAATTAATTACAATGGTCCTTTTCACCCTTTTAAATAACTAATAAACATTGCTAAGAGGTAAGAAGAGAAGATAAAGCTGTATGGGCCTTAGATTTATTAGATTTAGTATTAATTGAACATTGTGTGTCAGTTGGAATAATTATTGAGTCTAAAGGTGTAAATAATCTATAGAATGAATACATATGCAAGTTCCATTCATCATTTCGTAGTTTGCACAGCAGAATACGTCGTCTTTACCTTCTTCCTTATTTTTCCTGGAAATATAATAATGATGACTATAGATGTCAATTTATACTGCACTCGTTCTATTTGAGCAGTCAAAATGCGTTGACTGTATATTTCTGTGTCATATACAGTCACTGACCCGATATCACTTTTCCTCATTAATATCTAAATAGAAGTTGCCGAAACTATATTTAATTATTAATAGGACCTCTTCAACCTGTTCTTGTTTCCAATGTATACAACGAAGCGTGAAACGACTCAAACTTATTTCTTTTACAATTTTGGATAAACATATTTCACTTGTTAATTGTTTTTTTTTAAACCTATAAATCATTATGTTTTATGTTTATTGTTGATATTTTAGTCCATACTCAAACAAATTCGTTCACCATCGATTGCGGGTTTCAACAGGTAATGTACGTTTCATTGTGTTGTATATTTCTCCGCCTGATATGTGGCCTTTTAAAAGGGGATTTTTCCAATTTTAAATCAAATAAATAACATTAGCACATTAAACAACAATTGAAAATGTGTTTTCTAGATTGCAGTATAAAGACAATAATAGTGCATTGACTTGACATATCAACGATATAAGGATTCGGTCCGAAATGGGAAAAAGCTCGGCAGAGCCTCGCATTTCCCGTTTCTAAGCCTCATCCTTATATCGTTGATATGTCAATCAATGCACTATTATTGTCTATTTACTATGTGAAGCTGAAGACTTCATAAATTTACTTATGATGTGACTGCATTTCATTGTCGAAACCGTTTTCATTTATAAACTAGAGTAGCTATTTTAAAGATTACATTGAAATCAAATTACATACCAAATGTCATTATACTATAATTTACATGTCATACTTTACTGAAGTTGTGTTCCTGATATTTGTTATCGGTTCAATCAGTCCACATTCTAAAGAAAACAGAAAGTAAGTCAATGGAATTTGATGGTTAGAATATTTTCATAAACCTACAATTGCTTCATACTGACAAGCCTTCACTAGCAATGGGCTGAAACATTTTATGAATGGTTGTTTCAGACTGCAATATGAAAACATTTTGGCCAATTGGTTTTGTGAAAGGACAAAGCCTTTCGAAACTGCACAGTAACAATTCCTTGAAGTATATTTCAAAGAACTGTTACTGTGCAATATTCAAAAGCTGTAACTGTGCGTTTTCGAAAGACTTTGTCCTTTCACAAATTATGAAGTTTGACAGACGCCAACATAAGTTGGATGACTGTTATTGAATATCTGTCTCACAGATGGTCGATGGTACTGCTGGTTGAAATTTCCACCAGCTAGTAGTCAGCACGTCTGTGTTGACATTAAATTACACTACATGTATATATGATTTCGTGCGTCTGAAACGCTTTTCTTGGTTTGTCTTCATAAAAACACTGAAAACCCCAAAATTTGAAAGTCAATGATATATAAAACTGGATATCGTGAAAAGATAAATGAATAAAAAGGACCTAAAAGGAAGAGCCAAATTTATCTAAAGAATACATTGCTTGATGGAGTTGGGACCTTAGTTTTCAAATAATTTATCAATTAATCAATGGAGAGTTTAAGGAAAAAAAACATGTTATAAATCATGGCAGTACCGAATCACCGGTTTCTGAGGATATAATACCACCAGTATAATATTCATGATCAACCATTAGTGATATCGAATCAGTACTTAGTCTAGTAATTGAAAACAGCACTTTAATAATTTGGTGCGTCAATACTATAACCACAATACCGTATTCAACCTCAATCACGGCATCACTGAATCAGACTTTTCATAGGATTAGTACTTGCATGAAACATACGGTGGGTACCACATATGGAGCTGGATCTGCTATTCTATCATAGCAAATACATTCAACCCCAGTTTTGTGTAAGGTTCGTGTTGCGCTATCTTTAGATTAGAGGTGTTTTGTTGAGATCTTCTTGTTTTTGTCTTTTATGTTATTTGTTTTTTGGCGTTGTAGTTTTGCTCGTCTTAAGCGGTTTTTTATTTATAATTATGTATGCATGATTTTGTATTTTACTGTTGAATATGTCCTATGTGCATGCATTTGTTAAAAGAAACACATGAAAATTATATAAGTCTACCTTATGGAACGCCAACACTGTCTTCTTATGCCCATTTTCATTATTTGATGTGCATTTACCTTTATATGATGTGCACTTGTCATCATATGATGTGCACTTGTCATCATATGATGTGCAAACACCTTTATATGATGTGCAAATATCATTATATGATGTGCAAATATCCTTATATGATGTGCAAACATCATTATATGATGTGCAAACATACTTATATGATGTGCATATATACTTATATGATGTGCATATATACTTATGTGATGTGCAAATATACTTATATGATGTGCAAATATACTTATATGATGTGCAAACATTCTTATATGATGTGCAAATATACTTATATTATGTGCAAAGACCCTTATATGATGTGCACATATGCTTATATGATGTGCAAATATACTTATATGATGTGTACATATCATTATATGATGTGCAGTTTCCTTATATTATGTGCAAACATCTTTATGTGATGTGGTTGTGTCATTATATTATGTGCTTGTTATCTTATATGATGTGGTTAGGTTTACTTCATTATATGATGTCGAAACGTCATTATATGGTGTGCTTTCATCGTCGTTATGGTCAATGAACATGATTACGATTAGAATGATTACTGTCTACGTCATAACTGATTCCGATCTGCTTCTGCGGAGTAACTACTATAAATCAGGCTCAAATCTGTAGCTACCGTTTGGAAAATGGTTGAGACTTAAAAGAGATATACCTTGGCATGTTAAGATGCAAAAAATCACATCTGATTTTGTTGGAAAATTGTCAAAATATATATGAATTACAAAGTTTTGTTTGAATCGACGGGTCTACAATAATGAACATACGGTTAAAGTTATTAAATTTAAGAAATAATTCTTATATGTCATGCTCTATGATCGTTTTCATAAGGGAAGGCTTATATATTTGTCAATTTCGGTATACCTAACGTTAGCATTTTTTTTATAAGAAGTTAATACACGAATTTCTAGTATGTTCATTTATGTAAATATTGCCTTGCTGATCAGTTAGCTGTTCGAGTTTCTCTTTATATATTCCCAAGATAGACACAAAAGATTGGGCAGAAATCGGACTTTTATAGGGTAATGGCTCATATAAGGGACCGGTCATTTGTAACCAAAAAACGGGGGATAGGAAGAAATAAAGGGGGCCTTTCATTTTTATCATTTTTGGAATGGAAAGGTGGCATTCAAATTTATATAGTTATAGATTTGCCGCGGTATAATGTAATATCGATGTCTTCGTCATCCGTAGGCATCAATCTTTACGCCTCTTTCCGCTCACCTGAATTGTTAAAACCTGAATATTAAGTTTCAACAGTTTCTTCTAGCAGAGAATTTTTCATCTGAAGCTAATATTGAATGAAGGTGTGTTAACAAACCGGCAAATCCAAATTAAGTTCCCTGAAGTCGCAAACAACTTTCACACTTTAGTCCTTTGATTATATATGTTCTTGTCTATACCTTGCAAGAAAAGGTTTCTCTGTAGATTAGTTATCAAGATAATAGCCAATAAAACAACAAAACTCTGAAAAGCCAAAATTGCCCAAAAAGGACCTTTACTATAGAATATATATTCAGACACATTACACTATTTGTTTTTTTTTAAATCTGTTATAGTTTCCAGGATAAACGCAAAATATTGAAAGCCACTGCCGTAAATCTTCACTTTGAAAAATTCAAACACAACTCTCTATCTGTAAGAGAACAACAGGTTTCGGTAAATAATAAATAAATGCAGTGTTTTGAGTTCATTAAGACACCAATCTGATTAGATTACAGATATTGTGGGTTCAAGCTTTGCTTACGCCGATCTGAAAACGCTCAATTCAAGACCATTGGGATTCTCTGGTTTTGTCGGATTGATCCACACCTTCAAAATTTGAAGGCTGAAATTTCATTGGCTGATGCAATATATACAAGGACAGAAAGTAAAATGAAGTGATGTCAGATCCTTGTAACCAAAGCTTAGACAGATGATCTGTACTTTATATATTAATCAAATGTCTATAATAGTATGGGTAGGAGCACGTGTATTTCCTTGTTCGACATTAAAAAAATAACATGTTTTATTTTTTTAAAAATATTATTATTGTTTTATTTTTCCCTTATTTTAAATGGAAACAAACTATTTCGCTTCCCTTCTGAAATAGATAAAATCTCTTTCAGGAAATTTAAAATCAAACATTTACAAAATACTTGCCCCACCCCACTCACAAAAAAAATCAATGATCGGTACGCTAGCCCTGTTTAATTGACTCTAGAGGTGTATAATAGTATATGAACTGCTTCCCACGAAACCTTTTATATTGCGGGTTACTGCATGTCTAGTGGTGGTGCTTTTGTGGAAGCATGTTTGCCTCAGTGAGGAGGTCGTGGGTTCGGACCCCGGCCGGGTCAAAACCAAAGACTTTAAAATTGATTTTTGCATGCTGCTTCCTGCTAAGCAAAAGCTGGTCGGCTTGGAATCAGAATAATGTGTCCGGGTAAGGTGACCTGTCTTCCTTCGGAATGTTACCTTGTGAACTAGCATGTTAAAAATCTGGTTCAGGATGTCGGTCTAATACAAAGCAGAGTAAATATTCGTATCACATTAGCATGTTCTTGTACGAATATGCATATCAATTGCCTCTGGACGTCAAGAATCCATCCATAATCATCTATAGTTGAAGCTGTGAAATATATGCACAAAACATAATAAAAATGCACGCAAATGTAATGCATCGAGTTCAGGTTCATTCCATATCTCCTTTAATCCATTTCAGATGAAAGGGATGGGCGCTCGGTGGTCGAGTGGTGTAAGTAGTCGAACTACTGTATCACTAGCCTGTCAACACTTAGGACTAAGGTGTGCGAGTTCGAATCCGCACGTGGCAGGCAAGCTCGACTCCAGTCTTAATTGACCAGAATTGTCAGATTTCCAAACGAAGGTCGGGGGTCTCTCCGGGCACTTCGGCTTCCTTCACCAATATAAACTCGCCGTCACGAAATAGCATGATAGTGTTGAAAGTGGCGCTAAATAAAGGTCAATCAACAAATTAATCAATCAATCATCCATACCGGTATACTTATGGCCTCTAAATCTATATGTTTATTCTCACAAAATCAATGTATGGCATCAGTATACAGAGATAACAATAATAACTATTTACAATATATACAAAACAAGAAAGAGAGGTTTCAAAAGTACTTAGCCAGGAGGACAAACGCACGTGTTTATATTTTTTTTTTATAAATGAACAGGAGTTTCTTCAGGACTGGTTTTCGAGTACTCGACATAAGTTCAGAGAATTTAACTGTATTGTATCATGTCGTTGTATAAAATTGGAGGATAAATACTCTTTACGTTTGTGGTCGAAAGTAATACACATACATTCACATATATAGTGATATTCGTCTCCAATTTGTCGATTGTTACATTGATGGCAAACATGGTTTTATCTTAATACATTTTGCCACCTTCCTGTTCTATCGGCAATTTGTTATAAGTTATTCGAAATCGACAGAAAACAACGTCATGTTTAAAGTTCAAAATATTAAAAAATCCCTCAAATTCCAGCTTTTGACGAATTTTGGATTAGCGAATTACATTTCTGAAACTTAAAAACTGGTCTGACAATCTTTGCTTTATACAGGTAACAGTTTTTATTCATCATATAATTTGGTGTTGAGGATTTCAGATTTAAAAGTAATTTACAGAATTTTAAATGTATCTTTTCTAATATATAATTATTACTAAAACCCCATGCTTCGCACCCATACATCAGAATTAATGGGCTTGATAATTTTCTCAAAAGATCAAGTTGACATTTTACAGAAAACTGATACATCCTTCCCATTCTCAGGTTTTCGTATATGGCTTTTAAGGCCTTTTCGGATAAATGTTTTTGTCATATTAAAATTTCCGTTTTAGTAACAACAATTCCCAAATAGTTATATCGTTTTATTATCTCAATGTTAGTGATTTTGTAAGAAAATCGGAGATTTTTGGCAAACGTCCAAAACAAAACACTAAGGCTTTGATTTTGTCAACTTTACTTTTAAGTTCCAAGCCTTATAATAATCATGGAAGGCACTGAGTTGATGAGTTGAGTCTGCAGGTCCTGTGCTATTTCGGCCAACAAAACCGTTTCATCTGCGTACAATATAACAAAACACTTCAGATATATTTCTAATTCTCTTTCCAGATCTTCTGGTATAGTTCTGTTAAGTCCTGTTATATTTTTATTCACTAAGAAATTATTTTAGTCAATCAAAAGTAAAGAAAATAGGAAAGGTGATAAGTTTTCTCCTTGTCGAACACCATTGTCACAAGCAAGCAAAGTATTCCGAATTATAATTACAAGAAGATGCCAGCGAGTGGGCAAGTGTTGAAACAAAGAGTGTGGACACAGTAATAAGGTGGACACAGTAATGCTTTGGACACGGTTAATGCATTGTATTCTTATTTCTTTAGAGACGAAAACGAGGAACAGAATGAAAAAGACGGGCGTCACCCCATTCATCTCGGTTGGAAAATAAAAATATTAAATACCCTAAATTGGAAAAGTGTGGCAAAGTGTGATTTTCATTTGTTTTTTTTTTTTTGCCCTTTTAACTCAATAACCTACCTAAAATTCGCTGACATTACCGAAAAAGATCAAAATGAGTAACACAATGGAAAAAATCCCATCCGTAATCGGACGAAAAATGAAATCTAAAACACTTCATCAGGAATCAACCTCTTGTATCTCAGAAATCGTTGACGCTACTCCAAATCTGTTGACATGCTCAAGTTGCAAAATTGTATTAGCAATTGAAAAAAACTCCATTAAAATAAGTTGAAAATAAACAATCTGTATATGCAAACATGTGCTCATTGTTGAAGACCGTACGGTGACCTATTATAGTTGTTAATTTTGTGTCATTTGGTCTGTTGTGGAGAGTTGTCTCATTGGCAATCATACCACATCATCTTTTTATAATTACCCAACATGGCCATTTCGCATTTCGCGGGCACTACGTCGACTAAGCATGCGGTCTCGAAATTGGGTATTTTTCACAAAATTGGCGTTTTCTGTGGAAAAAAGATTGTTTCAAAGACAAATTAAAGAATTAAAAACACTACATGTATACGTCATATCACAAATATTTTCTACTTTGTATGGTTTTAGAGGAGTTGCGGCTCAATGAAGTCGGTCTCTCCCTTTAGTAGTATAGATTATATGATATACTAGATTTAATATCACTGTACATATTCAATACTCCATTATACACCTTACCATTTATATTATTCAATAACATTTTATAGAACAAACCATCTCGCCATATTATGCATGAGTAGATAATTTTTTAGCTATTGTTTATGAAATATTTTCAAAACTGACTGTAAGTTCAATGGTATCTTTTACAATGAATAGAAATAAGAAGAGGTGGTATGACAGCCATTGAGACAACTCTCCATCCAAGTCATAATTTGTAAGAGTAAACATTTATAGGTCAACACGGAGTCTTAGCTTAAACCGAATAGCAAGCTATAAAGAGCTCCAAAATTTGTTTTATCATATTTTCTCCACAGCCGGAATTTCTTCAACTAGTTCCTATATTAACTGATCTTAATCTTCCTCCGAAATGTTTGAAACGTTGATTTTGTTAAATTGCATTGTCTCATTTTCCCTATAAATTGCACTTTCGCTAGCGATAGACACATATTGGGGCCGGGTTAATAGTTTACAGAAACAGATCGAAATCAGTTATGACGTAGACAGTAATCATTGTAATCGTAATCATGTTCATTGACCATAACGACGATGAAAGCACATCATATAATGACGTTTCGACATCATATAATGAAGTAAACCTAACCACATCATATAAGATAACAAGCACATAATATAATGACACAACCACATCACATAAAGATGTTTGCACATAATATAAGGGAAACTGCACATCATATAATGATATGTCCACATCATATAAGTATATTTGCACATCATATAAGGATCTTTGCACATAATATAAGTACATTTGCACATCATATAAGAATGTTTGCACATCATATAAGTACATTTGCACATCATATAAGTATATTTGCACATCATATAAGTATATATAGATATAGGAAGATGTGGTGTGAGTGCCAATGAGACAACTCTCCATCCAAATAACAATTTATAAAAGTAAACCATTATAGGTCAATGTACGGCCTTCAACACGGAGCCTTGGCTCACACCGAACAACAAGCTATAAAGGGCCCCAAAAGTACTAGTGTAAAACCATTCAAACGGTAAAACCAACGGTCTAGTCTATATAAAAACGAGAAACGAGAAACACGTATAAATTACATAAACAAACGACAACTACTGTACATCAGATTCCTGACTTTGGACAGGTGCAAACATTTGCAGCAGGATTAAACGTTTTAATGGTACCAAACCTTCTCCTTTTTCTGAAACAATAGTATAACATCACAACATAGAAAAACACACGATAAAACATCAATTGGAAGGCTTAACTCAATCAAAAATATGCACATCATATAAGTATATTTGCACATCATATAAGTATATATGCACATCATATAAGTATGTTTGCACATCATATAATGATGTTTGCACATCATATAAGGATATTTGCACGTCATATAAAGGTGTTTGCACATCATATAATGACAAGTGCACAACATATAAAGGAAATGCACATCATATAAAGGTAAATGCGCATCATATAAAGGTAAATGCACATCATATAATGAAAATGGTCATAACAAGACAGCGTTGGCGTTCCATACTACCTCTTTAAATAAAAACAATACTATGGTATAAGGCCTTTCCACATTAAATTTCTAAACAATTGATGAGAAGCTACTCCCGGTTAAACCAAAGTTGATATTGCCGTAGTATTGGCGTCTAATCATAATTTTCTTCATACTGATTCAAACAATATATGGTTTCTATATACTTTTGTCTGAAATTACGGAGATAATTTGATACTTCCGGATTAGAAAATGTCACTTCTGGCCTCATATGATACAAAGACAAAGAAACAAAGATTCTAAATCAACAGGTATACAAGAAATATGAGGACCTAGCCTGTGTTTCTTCTAATATTTTATAACTCATCGAACGTTTCTAATTACTAGTACATGTAGTAATATTATCTTCTTCTTCTTCTTCCGATTTCGGAAAGACTCCGGTGCCGGAATGTGGAATATCCCGGAACTGTGGCGCTATGTACATGAAAATTGAGGTCGAAAATTATAATATAAAATAAAATATTTGCCACAGATCAATTACAATTAAAATAACATTAGTTGTAGCTTAATGTTAAACATATTCACATTATGTACAGTGGCTTAAAACAATAGTTAATTAGCCAGACAGTAGTTATAAGTAGTTATATAACCGTTTTGCCAAACAACTTAATCCAATCTGTCTATATTTTGTTAAAGCATACATCTTAAATTCAGTTGTGATAGAAATGTATCATTTTTGTCGTTACTTCTTCAACTATTTATGCAGTTTGATATTCATTTAATCAACTATGTTTCATATGCAAAATCCAGAGACTCTCCTATAAGTGTAGTGTTTTCGTTACGCCCCGATGATATCGCCAGCCTAGTAATCAGCAGTTAAGTTTTGAGGTTGACATAAACACAAATGAATTATCATTGATAGTCTCAATTTCAGTAAATTTACTGTTAATACAATTGTCAATAACTCGATATATTAGGTTTAATTGTACGCCCTATGCAAAGATTACATTACCCTTTGTTGGCTTTAATTTTCTTATTTTCTGTTTTAAGGCTCTTCAACATCGAAATTAGTTTGCCCTGGCAACTATTTTGATTCAAGCCCCAATGATGAGTCTTATGTAGAGGAATGGCGCATCCAGCATATCAAATTATAAGCAAATTATAAGCTCTAAATATACTACCGAAATTTACCCAATAGAACTTACTTTAACTAAATCTAACATAAACAGCAGTAGTTGTCCTTTTCTGGACTTAGACATTTCAATCTCTAAAAGAAAACTCCATACGAAAATTTACAACAAAGAGACGATTTTTCATTCCCTATTGTTAATTTTCCTTTTTAGACGGCGTTGTTCCTTTGGCTCCATCATACGGTTTGTATATATCCCAACTCGTTCGTTATGCCCGTGTGTGTAGTGATGTCATAGATTTTAACGAACGTAATCAATGCATCACTGGTAAATTATTAAGTCAGGGATTTCGTTACAATAAATTACGTAAAACTTTTGCTAAGTTCTTTCATAGATACAAAGATTTGATTAGTAAATTTGGCTGTACCTGTGGAAAACTGATTAAAAACGGTATTTCACATCCTAAATTTTACGGTAATATTGTACTTAAAGCGCGGAATTCACTATATGATCCGTGTAAACTCATCGAACCTTTAAATAAATTTATTAGTTCAGGTTATCTTACCAATGTTGTAATTAGATCTTTGAATATAGTTTACATTGGCACTAATATCGATTTTGTCATCAGCAAATTAAAACATAACTAAATTTGTATTCTTTCAAACGGGATGTTTAAAGACACACCCACGTTCATTTTGATCTATAAAGAGGTTAAACTCTAACTATCCTACTGTCTGTCGATACATTTATTTTGGCATTGCACAAGTCATGTCTTCTTTGGCTGTCCATGACGTTAAAATACTAAATCCCTGGGATGTATTTTAGTTGATTTTAGTCTCTGATGCATGATTTTTATTATTAATTGTTTTGGCTTTTAACTAGCTGTCAGTAACTGCGAGTAGTCTCACATCGTACTTTCTTGCTTATTTGACCTGTTCATACTAATTGTAATGCTTTTTGTTATTTAATGTTATTCAGGGTTATATCTGGTCTATATACCAGCTTTGATAAGTGTTTGGTACTACTATAAATTTCCACTTCGTACTATGAACATCAAAATTATTTATTTTGTAAAATATTTCCTTTCTCTATTGTAACTGTACACGTATACCTAACAACAAAATTATTTTCATTTACCTGTGTTTAAAGTTATTGCAAATGGCTGAATTTTTGTTCAAGCATATTGTTTTTCTTTAATTGTTTAACATTTCATACCGATATAACATGTTACTGTTATTATTCTTCCTTAGTTTATTTATTTTGTATTTACATTGTATCATAGGTCAAATTTATTTGTTCAGTGTATGTTCAATGGTGTTAATATGTCCTTTGATTGAGTTAAGCTATTTCAGTTGATATTTTATAGTGTGTCTTTCTATGTTGTGATGTTACACTATTGTTTCAGAAAAAGGGTGAAGGTTTGGTACCATTAAAACGTTTAAACCCGCTGCATTTGTTTGCACCTGTCCTAAGTCAGGAATCTGATGTTCAGTAGTTGTCGTTTGTTGATGTGGTTCATAAGTGTTTCTCGTTTCTCGTTTTTATATAGATTAGACCGTTGGTTTTCCCGTTTGAATGGTTTTACACTAGTAATTTTGGGGCCCTTTATAGCTTACTGTTCGGTGTGAGCCAAGGCTCCGTGTTGAAGACCGTACTTTGACCTATAATGGTTTACTTTTATAAATTTTGACTTGGATGGAGAGTTGTCTCATTGGCACTCATACCACATCTTCTTATATCTTTTGGTATCTTTGATGTTTTTATAGTCCCTTTGTGGCATACATTTTACCTCTTCTGGGAAACGAATGTATTGAGTGTTCTCCTGTGGATCGATTATAATGAAGTATAATGGGAACATAAACAATGGGTTGATGGGGAACTTGTAGTTTAGTCAATTGAGAACAAAGATTTTTAATTTTCCTGATATACAAATGAATTGAATTAACTCGAGAAGGAGATATAAAGAAGATAATGGATAAAGAGAAATTTGCAACTGAATCCAATTGAAGACATAAAAACTTATACGTTATACATAACATTGTTGATATTTAAACTTTAACTGAACTTTTATAACGATATATAGAATATTGCATTGTTTTTAAGTATCCGATGAAAAAACATTATTCATTGAGTGAAATACCGAACTCTCAGATACATTCAAAATGGGGAAAGTCAATAAGAACTGAACATATCAAACGTTAGACTTCATTGGATTAAAGAAAGGAAAACATCTGTCATATTCCTGACTTGGTACAGGCATTTTCCGAAGAAAACGGTCGATTTAACTTGGTTTTATAGCTAGCTAAACCTCCCACCTGCGAGAAATAAAGTAACTTCCAATAAAAGACACACCCTAACACAGTGTCTTCTGATTGGTTATACAAAGGTTAAATACACTGATTCCTAACATTCTTAGTTTATAGTCACCAGATTGCTAATTAAATTACACTGGTTTCGAACTTATATGAATGAAAAGTTTTGTTTTAAATACGGCCAAAAATATGTTGGCACTTTCTTGTTTGTTTGTAATGTTTTTATTGGCAAAACTACACACACATATATATATGATAAGGGACTTTCCGTTTTGAATTTTTCTTGGAGTTCGGTATTTTTGTTATTTTACTTTTTATTTAAATAATAAGTGGTATGATTACGGTAGTAAATCCATAGTACATCAGCAACATCAAGACAAATACACATAGTTGGTTCTTTGAATCATTTGACAAACTTATAAATAAATAATAATGGTAAAAATCTAGGCAGTCTGGATTGGGAGGATATTTTCATTGCTTAAAATTTACTTGTATAATTATTCTATTCGTTAGAGCCAGGTGTTCCAGCAGGAGTACGCTTTTTAATGATTTATTTTATAAAATATTATTTTTCAATGAACAAATTTTCTTTAAGATAATCATTTAGAGCTACAATATTTACTTGTCCACTTTGCATTTTGTTCTGTATATATAATATTTAGTCAATAATTTTGTGAGGTTTCTTATCATTTGAATTAAAGATCTTATATTTAGTAAAATATATGTGAAATTACAAACGTTGTTAATAAGTTTTCATGGAGATAATCTAAAATCATTATTCTTTTGAATATAGAACACTTTTCGAAAGAAAATTGATTATCTCCATGGAAACCCCTAACAACGTATTGTAACTTCACATATATTTTCTAAATATAAGATGTTTTACTCAAATGATGTCTGATTCCTTTGAATAAAGAAGACTTTTCGAAGAAAATTTATGAAAGCTTAGTTCGGACATTTTATAGCAATTCAAAATTACTACCTATCCCTTTAGCATGATAATTACAATAAAATTTGTATAGCAATTGTTGGACTGATTTTCATAATATCATTGAAGTGGAATTAAAGTCTTATAGGATTGTAAGTATGCTTTATTTTATCACCTTGCACTTTCACGACTTTACTGTTGTTTTCTACAGCAGTTTGTTCAAATTCTGACCAGTTTAACAGTTTGGTTTTATTAAACAAATTGCAATTTGGTCAGAATTTTGAATACATTACAATAGGTGGAGAGCAACACCTACAGTCAAGTCACAGTAAATGATCTGGCTTCTTTAATCTTCTTGTTTTGACAAGTATCTGAAGGAACTCCGACTCATATGAAAATAAGAAGAGGTCGGCAAGATGAGGCGCACAGTTCGTTCCCATAGGAATGCCGACAACTTGTTGAAAAGTCTAACTCAAATTCAACAAATATATTGTTAATAAAAACTCCAGCATGCTGATCACTTGTTCCTCTGTGTAGCATAATCCACCTTTTTTCAATATTAACAAAATATGCCTTATGGTATCATAAAGTAATAAATATATAGCGTATGCTACCATTTTCATACTGAAAAACATTGTGGATTATTTCTTTTAGACGATTTTTCAGTTTCACATGGGGAATGGTGGTATACAGGGTTGAAAAATCGAAAGTTTTGATAGAATTAATTTCAGAGAAAGATCGAGATTTAAAATTATTCTGAAGTTCTTTAAAGTTTTTAGAATCCGCATATGGTTAATACCATTACACTAGTAAACAGTTTCATAGTATTTCTAAAGACCCTCTTTCACTGCGGAGAAAATTTTATCAATCTAATGGTCAATTCCTTTGTAGAACATGCAGATGAGCCGGCAATGTACCGTTGCTTGTACTGAATTTTGTGAAGCTTAGGTATCCAATACAAACAAGGTAATTCCTCAGATTTGCTGTTCAGTGTAATGTTCATTGAAGCCATAAAGGACTTACGATTCGCCAAAATCTCATCCTTGTCAAATGATATGTTTTTGTATGTGGGATTACCTGAGTGCTCATTTATTCCTAATTCTTTTACAAAGGCACTCGTAGTAGTACGATTTACATACAACGACAGTATTATTTGATGCTTTGTCCGCAGAACAACAACATATTTATCGTGAAGCGATGATAGACATTCACAGCTTCTTTGTCTCTAAAATGCACTTTGGTCGATCATTCAAACAGTTTTCAACTTATAAATTCGACGTTTTATCAGAGACCTGATTGTTTTGACTCATTCTGACAAAGTGTCCAGTTCAACTTCTTCTCGTTTAGCCCATGCTCCGGCGTAGTCCTCAATGGAATCCATACTTATTTTGAAGTTTTGGTTCCAATTGATGAACAATATGAAATCAAAATGTTATCCAATTGTCAAAACTGATACCAAACATCCAAAAGGCAAACGTAAAGTTAATCAAAATAATTCTAGTTAAAAAAACAAAAACAAAAGCAAGAAATTAACAAATCAAAATAAGCAAATACAAAAGCAAAACGCAAAAACAATCGCACAGAAAAGCAAAGGAAAACAAACACACACATATAGCAAAGAATAAGAACGCAAAAAAAAAAAAAAAAATGCAAAACATAAAACGAGCACAATGTATACTCAACACATTTTACTTACTGTACTTTTTTAAACCTGATATATATATGATGAGTATGTAATGTTGGAAACATGCATATACATTTGTAAATCAAACTAACGGATGGAAAACACTGAAAAAGTAAAATAAATAACGAGAAAAGAATATATATATACTTGTTAATTAAAAACATCTCAAAGAAAGTCAATTCATTTTCACAAGTTAGATAAATGGTGTAAAAATGGAAGCCAAAATGGCTTAGTCCTGTAAGGAACAGAGAGCCTCCTTCTAAGAAACTAATTATCTTTTGAGTTTGCACGTGTTTCTAAGGAAGACGGGTCCCGATAACTTTGTATGCAGTTGTTCCTCATGCCTTATTTTGTAAGCCATCTTTACTAGTCCATGTCTCGATTCTTACATGATTGAGGGTAGATCGTCAACAATGCGAATTCGTTTACCAGACAAATTATAACCTTAAGACATGAAACAGTGTTAAGATATTTCTTTCGTTTTTTTTTCTGCATTGAAATATGGTATATGAAAATAAAAGATATGGTATGATTGCCAATGGGAAAACTCCCATTAGATATCAAATAACGTAGAAGGTTAGCAACTATAGGTCACCATATGACCTCCGCAATGAGCAAACACCATTTCGAATACCAAGCTATAAAAGGCCCAGAAATCTTAGTTTGCTTTGGGCATTCCTCAACCCTTGTCTATGATATCCTGTCTATAAAATTGATGTATGCAAGTTTCTATGACATATCTAAGCAAATATTTTAGTAGGACTGTCAGATTTTATATCAGCAGGTTAGGCACTTTTAACTTATTATAAGTAACTATAATCAATCTTTGACACTTTATAAAACATGTTAAATAACTTATGATTTTAAATTTGTGCTTATAATTTTGTTATCCTATAAAAGTTATTTTGAACGTGTAGATGTTATATGCTTTTTAAACCTTTTATTATACTAGTATTTCATTAAATGCACCGTCTGTAAGTCCAGTTATCGAAAATAAAATAGGAGAGGCTGTTATCATAAGTTTAATCACGGCACATATTCATTAGCCTTTCCTAGTCAAGAACGTTGACAGTGGTTGGCTGTCATTTTTATGCTTTTCTCAATATTGAATAATTTGGTATCGATGTCAGATCTAGAGGTTAACAGTTTAGTTTAATTGCAACTTATTAGACTTGGAACTATTTTAAAAGAACTTGATATATTGCATAGACCCTTATCTATGGTTGAAGACGGTATTATGCCCTAATGATGTGTTTGTGGTATTTTATGCTGTTATCTCAATGACCCCATATCCGCCTTTATTGCAATGGGATGTAATGTAAAGGCGTAAGGTATTCGGAAGGCTTTAAAGTACATCATATTTTACTGAATATTTTTGTTTTGTGTGGAAAGTAAAATTTTAAACGAGCAAATACCTCTAACTAATGATAGAATGTGACGTAGTAGTAAGATCTAATGAACTGAAACGAATCGAACGATGAAACGTCCATACAAAGAGATATTTCATATTCGGAATAAAATGATGACTTAATGTCTACATTTCCGTTCTTACCTTTGCATATACCGCCTTTTCGTTGCCGTAAACATACGAAATCAAAAGGAATTGTAAAATACTGTATGTCAACATTTGTTTAAGGAAATAAAATCCATTTCATTTACATGATATAGTGTTAAACTCACGGAAATTATTAGAAACACATTGTGGTGATACATATAGGCTAGTAACATTAACGGAAATCATGTGCTGAAATAATAAATTATAAACTGTCATCTCTACAAACTAGCTTTCTCTAAGTACATTAGAGTTAATCCGTTGCGTCTTAGTTTGTCGATTTATTAACTTATGTTCCTTGATATCAATAATTTAAGGGACACACAGAAGATAATCTCTAGCTTTTTGCAGGGGAACTCTGGAAAATTTAAGCATATTAAAAGTATCTAACCTGCTGATATAAAATCCTGCCTTCCTTCTGAAAAATTTGCTGCAGTACGTCATAGAAGCTTACATTCATCAATTATATAGACACAATTTCATATACCAGATTTTATGCAATGTTCAGAACAAAGAATACCAAAATTACTTTTCCCATCAAAAACAAAGATGAGTGTTCAAATTAATTTAAATCCGTTTATAAATAGTACCATGGTAATGCATCCTAATGTGCACAATAGGCAATGTAGATTAGCCACTGTGAGATTAAAACACATTGATGCATTGAACAGAATGTTCACGAGAGAAAATATTTGTATAATTCAAATTGACATGCTGCATGTGCCCAGGGAATCCAATATCGTTTTGTCTCTGGGAATTTCAACACCTTTAGTTACCGGAGGAATTCAATACATGCGTTCCTAGTTTTGTAATATTGTTGCTTCCATGGGAACCAGAACATTCTGTACGTACCATACGTATGAGGTATTAAATATATTTGTTCCCAATAGCACTAACCTACAATTTCCCATTTAGAATCAATTATCTCTGCATGTGCCCATAGGAATTCATAACTCAAGTTTCCATTGTAATCTAAGACGTGTGTTTCGAGGGAATCAAGAATGTTGCGCCTCATGGGAATCAAAATCGGTCGATTATCTGAAGCATTCAAATATTCGTTCAAAGTTTTCTTGAGAATCAGATGCAATCTATGTGTATGGGATTTTTATGGCACTGAGTAACAATCATCTGATATATCCGTTCGTAAGTAAATTCCATACATTCCTGTCAAATTATAAATCAAAACAGTCATTTCCAAGTATCTTATTTCCCAGGATATTCAAACGCCTTTGTTCCCGATAGAATTACACGCTTTCCCAAGAGAATTCCAATATGTGTGATTCCATGATAACAGCCCTCTCCTATTTTATTTTCGATAACTGGACTTACAGACGGTGCATTTAATGAAATACTAGTATAATAAAAGATTTAAAAAGCATATAACATCTACACGTTCAAAATAACCTTTATAGGATAACAAAATTATAAGCACAAATTTAAAATCATAAGTTATTTAACATGTTTTATAAAGTGTCAAAGATTGATTATAGTTACTTATAATAAGTTAAAAGTGCCTAACCTGCTGATATAAAATCTGACAGTCCTACTAAAATATTTGCTTAGATATGTCATAGAAACTTGCATACATCAATTTTATAGACAGGATATCATAGACAAGGGTTGAGGAATGCCCAAAGCAAACTAAGGTTTCTGGGCCTTTTATAGCTTGGTATTCGAAATGGTGTTTGCTCATTGCGGAGGTCGTATGGTGACCTATAGTTGCTAACCTTCTACGTTATTTGATATCTAATGGGAGTTTTCCCATTGGCAATCATACCATATCTTTTATTTTCATATACCATATTTCAATGCAGAAAAAAAAACGAAAGAAATATCTTAACACTGTTTCATGTCTTAAGGTTATAATTTGTCTGGTAAACGAATTCGCATTGTTGACGATCTACCCTCAATCATGTAAGAATCGAGACATGGACTAGTAAAGATGGCTTACAAAATAAGGCATGAGGAACAACTGCATACAAAGTTATCGGGACCCGTCTTCCTTAGAAACACGTGCAAACTCAAAAGATAATTAGTTTCTTAGAAGGAGGCTCTCTGTTCCTTACAGGACTAAGCCTTTTTGGCTTCCATTTTACACCATTTATCTAACTTGTGAAAATGAATTGACTTTCTTTGAGATGTTTTAATTAACAAGTATATATATATTCTTTTCTCGTTATTTATTTTACTTTTTCAGTGTTTTCCATCCGTTAGTTTGATTTACAAATGTATATGCATGTTTCTAACATTACATACTCATTATATATATTTCAGGTTTAAAAAAAGTACAGTAGGTAAAAATGTGTTGAGTATACAATGTGCTAGTTTTTATGTTTTTGCATTTGCTTTTTTTGTGTGCTTATTTTTTGCTACTTGTGTGTTTGTTTTTTCTTTGCTTTTCTGTGCGTTTGTTTTTGCTTTTTGCTATTAGCTTATTTTGATTTGTTAATTTCTTGCTTTTTTTTTTAAATCAGAATTTTTTTGATTAACTTTACGTTTGCCTTTCGCATGTTTGGTATCAGTTTTGACAATTGGAGAACATTTTGATTTCATATTGTTCATCAATTGGAACCAAAACTTCAAAATAAGTATGGATTCCATTGAGGACTACGCCGGAGCATGGGCTAAACGAGAAGAAGTTGAACTGGACACTTTGTCAGAATGAGTCAAAACAATCAGGTCTCTGATAAAACGTCGAATTTATAAGTTGAAAAACTGTTTGAATGATCGACCAAAGTGCATTTTAGAGACAAAGAAGCTGTGAAATGTCTATCATCGCTTCACGATAAATATGTTGTTGTTCTGCGGACAAAGCATCAAATAATACTGTCGTTGTATGTAAATCGTACTACTACGAGTGCCTTTGTAAAAGAATTAGGAATAAATGAGCACTCAGGTAATCCCACATACAAAACATATCATTTGACAAGGATGAGATTTTGGCGAATCGTAAGTCCTTTATGGCTTCAATGAACATTACACTGAACAGCAAATCTGAGGAATTACCTTGTTTGTATTGGATACCTAAGCTTCACAAAATTCAGTACAAGCAACGGTACATTGCCGGCTCATCTGCATGTTCTACAAAGGAATTGACCATTAGATTGATAAAATTTTCTCCGCAGTGAAAGAGGGTCTTTAGAAATACTATGAAACTGTTTACTAGTGTAATGGTATTAACCATATGCGGATTCTAAAAACTTTAAAGAACTTCAGAATAATTTTAAATCTCGATCTTTCTCTGAAATTAATTCTATCAAAACTTTCGATTTTTCAACCCTGTATACCACCATTCCCCATGTGAAACTGAAAAATCGTCTAAAAGAAATAATCCACAATGTTTTCAGTATAAAAATTGTAGCATACGCTATATATTTATTACTTTATGATACCATAAGGCATATTTTGTTAATATTGAAAAAGGTGGATTATGCTACACAGAGGAACAAGTGATCAGCATGCTGGAGTTTTTTATTAACAATATATTTGTTGAATTTGAGTTAGACTTTTCAACAAGTTGTCGGCATTCCTATGGGAACGAACTGTGCGCCTCATCTTGCCGACCTCTTCTTATTTTCATATGAGTCGGAGTTCCTTCAGATACTTGTCAAAAACAAGAAGATTAAAGAAGCCAGATCATTTACTGTGACTTGACTGTAGGTGTTGCTCTCCACCTATTGTAATGTATTCAAAATTCTGACCAAATTGCAATTTGTTTAATAAAACCAAACTGTTAAACTGGTCAGAAATTTGAACAAACTGCTGTAGAAAACAACAGTAAAGTCGTGAAAGTGCAAGGTGATAAAATAAAGCATACTTACAATCCTATAAGACTTTAATTCCACTTCAATGATATTATGAAAAATCAGTCCAACAATTGCTATACAAATTTGATTGTAATTATCATGCTAAAGGGATAGGTAGTAATTTTGAATTGCTATAAAATGTCCGAACTAAGCTTTCATAAATTTTCTTCGAAAAGTCTTCTTTATTCAAAGGAATCAGACATCATTTGAAGTAAAACATCTTATATTTAGAAAATATATGTGAAGTTACAATACGTTGTTAGGGGTTTCCATGGAGATAATCAATTTTCTTTCGAAAAGTGTTCTATATTCAAAAGAATAATGATTTTAGATTATCTCCATGAAAACTTATTAACCTTAAAACAAAATCTAATTATATGCTTAGATTCAGCATATCAAATAACCACACGAATTCAATTTTGTTAAAATCAAACTAAGTTTTATTTTGGATACTTTGGACCCTTCAGTTGGAAAAACGGGCCCAAAATCAAAATGTAAACACTCTGTTAGATTGCACACATTAAAGAACACCAATAATTTATTTTTGAAGAAATCAAACAAATTTTTAATTTTGGACCCCAATTTGGACCAACTTTGAAAACCAAGCACAACATCAAAATCTAAAACACTCTTTAATTGACCATATCAAATAACACCAACAATTAAATTCTTGATGAAATCAAACAAAGTTCAGTTTTGGACCCTAATTTTGACCAACTTCAATACTGTGCCCAAAATCGAAAATCTAAATACACGCTTAGATTCAGCATATCATTTTTTTAAATCAAACAAAATTTAATGTTGGACCCTTTGGACCGTAATGTGGACCAATTTGAAGACAAGCCCCAAAGTTGAAAATTTAAAGACATGATTAGATTCGGGATATCAAAGAACACCAATAATTCAATTTTTGAAGACATAAAACAAAGTCCCTTTGAATCTTAATATGGATCAATTCAAAAACAGACCCAAAATCCAAATTATAAATAACCAATTTGATTCAGCATATAAAAGAACCCCAGTGCAAGACTCCAAGACTTTGAAATAAATCCCATTGAAATTGCTTAAGGAATAAGCAATTTATACAAAGTATTACAAAAGAATTATTTGTTTACCTTTTAACTAAACCATTAAGGTTATAACCCTAAGATTAATCCCAAACTTTATTTTATGATATATTAAGACCTTGTGGCACAATTACATAGTAATAAATAGACTTATACTCAAGTAATTGTCCAGAAACCAGAAAATCCTAGTTTTTTACCCTTTTCGGTCCCTAATAATTAAACAGTGGACCATGACCCCAAAAATCAATCAAAACTTTTCCTATGAAGTATGGAACCTTGTGGTAAAATTTCATAAAGATCCATACTCTTATACTTAAATCATTGTCCTGAAACATGAAAATGCTTGTTTTTACCCTAATTACTAAACACCTACAACAATAACCCCAAAATAAATCCGAACCTTCCTATTGTGGTATGGAACCATGTGCTAAAATTTAATAGAGATCCATGCACTTATACGCAAGTTATTGTCTGTGAACCAGACACATAATTGTTTTGTTAGGCCCTTTTGGCCCTAATTCCTAATAAGTTATGACAATAACCCCAAAATTAATCCCAACCTTCCTATTGTGGTGTGGAACCTTGTGCTTAAATTTAATAGAGATATATACGCTTATACTCAAAGTTATTGTCTTAAAACCAGACAAATAATTGTTTTTGGCCCTTTCTGGCCCCTTATTACAAAAGAGCTATGACAATAACCCCAAAATTAATCCCAACCCTCCTATTGTGGCATGGAACCGTGTGCTAAAGTTTCATATAGATCCATACACTTATACTAAAGTTATTGTCTGCGAACCAACTTATTTTCTACGAACCAGTAAAACTGACCTTTTTGGCCCCTTATTATGTTCATGTTGCTTAGTCTTTAGTTTTCTATGTTGTGTCTTCTGTACTATTATTTATCTGTTTGTCTTTTATTTTTAGCCATGGCGTTGTCAGTTTATTTTCAATCTATGAGTTTGACTGTCCCTCTGGTATCTTTCGTCCCTCTTTTATTACAAAACCGCTAGGACAATACCCAAAAACAATCCCAACCATCCTTTCATGGTATGGAACCTTGTGCTAAAATTTCATACAGATCCATACAATTATACCCAAGTTACTGTCTGTGAACCAGACAAATAATTGTTTTGTTAGACCCTTTTGGCCCCTAATTCCTAAACAGTTAAGACAATAACCCCAAAATTAATTCCAACCTTTCTATTGTGCTGTGGAACCTTGTGCTAAAATTTAACAGAGATATATACACTTATGCTCAAGTTATTGTCTTAAAACCAGACAAATAATTGTTTTAGGCCCTAATTACAAAACAGCTATGACAATAACCCCAAAATCAATCCCAACCCTCCTATTGTGGTATGGAACCTTGTACTAAAATTTGGTACACATCAATACACTTATACTAAAGTTATTGAACCAACTAATTTTCTATGAACCAGTAAAACTGACCTTTTTGGCCCCAATTAAAAAATCGCTAAGACAATAGCCCCCAAAAAAAAACAATCCCAACCATCCTTTAGTGGTATAGAACCTTGAGAAAAATTCATAGAGATCCATGCACTTATACTCAAGTTATTGTCTGCGAACCAAAATGTCTTCGGACGCAGACGCAGACAACACCATAACATAATACAAACGCAAATAAATTTGCGGCCGTATTAAAATTACTGTTATCCTTAATATCCTTATTTACCATTTACCTTTAGCCCTTTCTTACGAGAAAATGAAAAGTAAAGAGATTCAGAATATTAAAAAAACTTTTGTAAACCACTGAAAAGTGATGATATAGGTAGTCAAGGTTATAGTAGAAGTAGTTGCGCTAGAGGCAGCGGTCGCGATAGAAGTGAACTACCAATGTGTGCACACAATGAAAGTCACAGGAAGATTCAGAATTTGTATTGATAATGGAAGACAAATTACAAGTGCTGATATTAATTTAGATAAACCTGAACATTGTCGTCTTGTGTTTTAAATGATGTCAAGCCTTTTCAGGTTTCTGTTTTTCTATCAAAGGTTTTTCAATAAAATTCAGTAAAAGCAGTAAAACAGAAAAATAAAAAAAAAAAAAATAAAACATTGGGTGTAAGCTCACAAGTTAACAGTAATGAGTATATATATATATATATAAACAAGTCTAAATTGAAAACAACGTTCAAACCTATGATTGCGTTGGATAAAACCGCAATTTTATACGTGTGCATGCAAAACAAATTTCTTGTTAGAGGGTCTAAATACAGCACAAACAACATTTTCCAAAAGACCAAAAAAGTGAAAGTCTCACTTAAGAGACATTAATTGTCGAAATCCGGATATGGTGTACAAAAACCTTTGCACCTTTTGTTTGCGGTATATCATCTTTTCCGCAAGTTTATTGTTTTCT
>JAASAO010002331.1:0-60681 GCA_017311375.1 Mytilus coruscus
CATTCTTTCTTCATATGTTATTTACAAAAACCGTTCCATTGAGGTGTATTTTCCGAAATTAGTAGAAATGATGTCGAAATGCCATGCGATAACGTTACGGAAAGGCATGCGATAATAACCGGAAGCAGTTAATTAATGTTACACATCAGCCCACTAAGCACCATTTTTGAAAATGTGGAATACACGTAAATTTAATATTTTTATTATACTGTAAACAAAATAAGTTATTTATTCATTAAAAGTATATGATAAGAAAAAGTGATCGTTTTATTGATTAATTGTATACCTCATTTTAATATTTAACTTTGTTCTGCTGAAACGACTTTTCGTATATATCTTTGTGCACGTGACACCTACTTGTATCATTTCTTTTGTAGAGTTTGGAGGAATTCACATTGACACAGATGAGATTATACTTCGATCTCTGGTTCCTCTACGGAAATATCCACTTACTTTGAGTCGTGCAGTTGATTGGAATCTCAGTAATTGTCTCATTCTAGCAGATAGAAACGCAACCTTCCTAAATATTTGGTATTCCGAATACAAAACGTACAACAAAAGTCAGTGGGGATATCATTCAACTATTGTGCCGTATTTGTTATCTAAAAGTACCCGGATTTAATTCATTTTGAAATAAAACGTTTGTTAAACCTAGTTGGCAACAGCTTCCGCTGCTGTTTGAGAAGAATTTTGATTGGTCGGAAAACTATGGTATACATTTATATATTCGATTTTATAAATTTACTCATGATTTTAACGATATCAAATATGTAAATACAACAATTTGATCAGTAGCTAGACATGTTTTGTATGGAAGTAAAAACTCTGTGAAAAATAAAGAAATATATTGATGTTGCTCTTGAAGATTTTCTAGTATAATATATTGCAGGTATAACCTGTTTTGCAATCTATATTAAACATTTTGGGATGAAAAATTTTAATGCGTCAAAGTTTGGTTTTGGACAAATTTATACATGTATTTTGTACTAGCTGGAATATGCACGTGTTTCATGAAGTCTGCCAAGATTTACCCAAGTCATGGTAGAATTTTTAATGTCCTACCTTTCTGTTTGATTGTTCTTTGATAATAACATTTGTCAATATACTAGTATTAAATCGATACTCTTACTTAATAAAATAGACCAAACTAGCCAGTAAATTAACAAAACTAATGACGTTCACTTTTAAACGCTCTGCTTTGATGTTACCAAATGTTTGACAGTTCATTTGTACATATTTACTAATACGTGGGAAGAATATATTTTGGGAAGTTAGTTTTATTGCATATAGTTTCAGTAGGTAATCTGGTTACATCCTGTTTAAGATGAGTCACGTTTGTAATGAAGGAATCTTGTCAAAGCACATCAAATCATATTATTCCGCCATTTTGGTGATTCGTATACCACTAAGTTAGCTTTGGTCAATCTTTATTACAAGATTTTAGAACCCCGTCGACAATGAAAATTCGCAAACCAATTCTGGGAATGCATATTTAAGATAGAGTCATGATAGTTTTCTATGTTTTAACTGTACAATGTATGTTTGATGTCAACATGTTATGACGTTGCGTGGAAAAAATCATAAAATGTTCATTTCATATTTTTCCTCTTATTAATCTCAATATATATTACTTCTAGATGTCATTTGCTTAAGTATGTCGTTTGGTTGCTGAATCATTGACATAGACTGCAAACTTCTTTTATTAAGGTTTTTTTTTCAGATCTGAATTGAAAGTTTTTTTTGAAATTTAGAGAATTCTTAATTATTATACATGTCAATGGTGCATCAATCGACAAACATAAATTGTCAAAGCAAACGTGGTAGATCATTCTGGTACTCAGTCTAGTAAGAGCATCTAATAGAAGTAAAATCTAGACTAATCTGTACATTTTGGGAAACAGTAATTGTTTGATGCTTTCTACAGACGACAAATCTTCGAAAAATAACTATTGGTTTACATCATTGTCCTGTGGTCTTTGATGAATAGAGTGAGTACATGCTTGTGCATGCCTGTAATATACAATTTGACATGCATCAGCCCTTAAAACAAAGTGTGTAATTTTTCACTTTTGATATGATTTTCATGATATCAAACATTTAAAAAGAAAACAAATGGATGAGTTGCTAGACACGTTGTGTGTGAGAGTAAGGAACTCTGTGAAAAATAAAATTATATTGATGTCCAAAAGACGTTTTGTTCTTTTTATCATTTATATGACCTATTCGATTTAAAGTGTAATAATTTTCAAACATGACATGTGAGCTATTTTTCTCAATTATTTGTTTTGTACTTATATCTGTATTTTCTTTTGCCTATTATTCTCTATTGTGTAAATTCCATCCAGAACCTCATCAATCATTTTCACCTGATTCTTTCGAGATACCATCTTCGCTAGCCAAGGGTTACGATCCACTTCCTCCTCTCCACCCTAGGCAGATTAAACCAACGTTTGTCGAGATACACACAGAGTCTATTTTCATATTACCGACTTTTGACTCCGGTTTCTATATTTTTCGACAGGTTACCTACTCTGTGGTAAGACATCCTGGTACTCGGTAAATTACGAGGAACCAAAATAAGTAAAATCAAATATATAAACGGTGCAATTTGGGGAAAGTTTACTGCTTTCAGATGATTTAGTCATGTATAGAAAGCATTAAACAGTAAGCTTTCCTCAAAATTGTACAGATTAAAATCTTGAATTTACTTATTTACGTTATTCTTGCTTGACCAAGTACCAGAATGTCCAACCACAGAGAAGGTAACTGGTCGAAAAATATAAATTCCGGAGTCAAAAGTTGGTAATATGAAATGGTCTATTCGAATGAAATACAACAACGAACAACACACGGTACAGATAGCTTGACTTGGTACAGGTACATCATGTTAGGGGTTCAAATAGTTTTACGTGACCACCCTTTTGCATATCTTAACTATAAGTCATTGTATCTCCTAATTAGAGGGCCCTTATCGCATTTCAATTACAAACAAGGAAATAATAAAAATACAGACATGTATACATTATTTTAGACAAAAGCATTCATTAAACATTATTTTAAAATTTGTATAACATAGATAAATATCTCCAAAAGGAGCGCCATAACCTATCAATATTTTAAGTTTATTTTGTTCCTTGATTAATGCTTTAGTTCGTTATAAATATAATGGAATTTGATGCGACTGTCATACAAGTTAGAAGTTTAGCGCTATAAAACCAGGTTCAATCCACCATTTTCTACATTTGAAAATGCCTGTACCAAGTCAGGAATATTACAGTTGTTGTCCATTCGTTTGATGTGTTCTATCATTTGATTTTGCCATTTGATTTAGGACTTTCCGTTTTGAATTTTCCTCGGAGTTCAATATGTTTGTGATTTTACTTTTACATGTATGACGTACAGTATCATTTTAAATTCTAGATTTTGTTTTAATTTCTCCAAATTACATCCTTAAAAAACCTGCAGTTAAATGTTTCAATTTGGTAAATTTATTTTCCAATTTTTAGTTTTTTCAAAACTTATGAATTCACGTATACTTTATGCTGATGATTTAAACTATATGTCGTAAACAAAAGAGAGCCAAAAGATACCAAGGCCAAGGCTCCGTGTTGAAGGCTTTTGTACTTTGACCTATAATTGTTTACGTTTTATACATTGTGACTTGGATGGAAAGTTGTCTCATTTGCACTCATACCACATCTTCCTATTGATAATATAAGTCGAAAAAAAAACTGACAACTCAAGCCAAAAAAAAAAAAAAAAACAACGAAAATGAAAACGACCAAAAGATAAAACACAAGATATATAGAAAACCAAAGACTACAAACCATAAAAATACACAATTAAAATCCTGATCAGTGCATCAGTTGTGTCCCCACAAAATTTATTGAAATTGGAAAGAAGGATATTTGCCTCTCTTATGATGAAAGGCTCCGTATTGACGGCCATACTGTAAACTATAATTGTTAACTTTATATATATTGTGACTTGGATGGAGAGTTGTCCCATTGGCACACATACCACATCACATATTCTTATTAATAAAGTTAGATCTGGATTTGAAGCTGTTGTTGTTAGATTGCTGTCTAGATGCCTGAATAACACACATTTGGTCACTCAATTGACGTTGACAACCGTTCAACTACAGCACTGTTATTCCTTCATTGTAAATGATACAACTATATATATCCACCATACAAATAGTCCAATTTTCGGCGAAGGGCTACTGAGCGCCGCCGAATCACATTTTGACTAAAAAGGCACATCCAGTTGTCCTACTGATAGACAAAATGTCAGCAGCTTCTATAGGTCACCATACGTTATTCAACGATTATCCCAACACAAACCGCATATATGTAGTCGGTAATACAAGTATTAGAAATAATTATTTGATTCTAAATTTCTTTTTAAAGATATTATTCCGCCAAAAATATTCTATTTAAATATGTTTTGATCTTATGTCATGTTTTGAGAGGAGAGATAATCACTTACTTCGGTAAAGTTCACATGATTGTAATTTATACAGCATTAATTCGGTGAGGAGCACCTCTGTTAAAAAATATTAATTGTTTTGTATTATTTACTTCATAAAATATTGTAGTTTTAGCATGTTGTGAATGGTAATAGTCACTAGTGAATTCATTACAATTAATAAAGTAAATTAGGACACACATTTTTACGAGAAAGGACACATTGTTATTTTGAGAAATTTTTCATAAATCGTCATACCGGTCGATGCATACAAATTTGCACCATGTGGACCAATGTTTGTCTGCATGTACACAAAAGTGATCTGTAATTTGTTTAGAATTATGAAACCGATTTTTTCTATAAGAAAATAGATAAGAAAAATCATTTATCTAATTCCTGCTTTGTTCAAATGTTTTTTTTAATATGTTTTTGTCCGGAGAATAAAACCCATGGTCAATACTTTCTACAAATGATGAATTATAGAATAAAAATTCAAAACCAATTCATGCAAACACATAACTAGTGAAGAATAGAAGGTTCACAACCAGCGACATAATTCAGCGACTAAGGATAAAGAATATGTCAATGGGCACATTATGCGTTTCTGATATTTAATACATCAGGTGCATTCGAGATCCTACATTAACATGTACACATTTTTCAGCATACATAGTAAACGAGTTTACAAAAAGACCAAACACATCGTATGTGACCTTTAATGTCTTGTAATTACCGAATGAAATGTACACAATTTCTGATATTATGAAAATTGATCATCAAATTCATCCTGCTACATGTATTAACCGTCTCTTTGATATATATCTTTGGTCATGTATTCTGGTCTACACTTTTCTAAAATATGGATTTGAATATTAACAACCAACTCGTTCGTTTTCGTCTGATTCAATCTTTACAGAAATTCATCCTTTACCGTCTAATTTATTCTTTGTATCGTTGGATTGCTTGCACGCTGATATTTTCTCCACATTTTTAATTCAACATTTTTTACAATATTTCTCGAAAAACAGTAGCATTATTTTTTGCACATATAAAATGTAGATCTTATATGATCAGACAATTATCATGATTATATTTTCAAAATAGAAATATTTAGAATTTAGTTAGTACTTGGGAACTCATTTATATCGGAAAAATTCTTGATTCGTATAGGGAATATTCAGAACATTCGAGTACTTAGTGTTCCCATACTCCTCAGATTTGCATGAACACATTTGGCAAATAGGAGTTACGCACATATTCATGCTATACACAACTTGATTCAAGGGTAAACAACTTGTAAATTAAATGCTTTCCTTTTCATATTATTGATTCATTATCTAACTTTTGTAGTTTTATTTGACAGCGAAATAACAGGACGATTAGATAAACAAGTTTTGTGGAAACATTGACTTATACTGAATGCCCAGTGGATCTGCTTTCTCTTTAAATCAACAACGTTTTATTAGAAATGAAAAAACTATACAAAAGCATGTGTTTATACACATAAAACGGAAACTTAAGATTAATAATTTAGCGGTTATTAAATATGTTCTATTTCATTGTTATTAGTCGAAGTGTCATCGCTTGTGCATGTTGTGCTAGACAATAGTGTGCTTTCAGATATCATGGATGTCTTTAATGAACTCTCGGTCATTGTCGACTTATATGACTCACCATAATCTGAAATATTAAGAATGCAAAGAATTAATTTAACAGTAGAATCTTTTGTCTACATACATAACTAGAATTGTAATTATTTACTCGAATAAAAGATATCATTGACATCAAGTCTTAAATATCATAGACCATTTTAAATCATCTGTATGTATACATTATGAATAAGTGTGTAGTAAACTGACCTCTAAGAAGATACAAATTCTTATTCTTAGGACCTAATTTTCCGACGACAGTGGCAATACTAAGTATTTATTCAGTACAAATATTTGATTTTTGTTATTGTTATATGTAGTTTATAGGTATATAATTAATCAAAAGTAAACCATTATAGGTCAAAATACGACCTTCAACACGGATCCTTGGCTCACACCGAACACTAAGCTATAAAGGGCTCAGAAATGACTGGTTTGAAACCATGCAAACAGTAAAACCAACGGTCTAATCTGTATAAAAATGATAAACTAGAAACAAATATGAAACACATCAACAAACGATAACCACTGAACAACAGATTCCTGACTTAGTACAGGTGCAAACACACACAGCGGGTTTAAACGTTTTAACAGCTGCCAATCGTCACCATTACCTGAAGTAGTAGTGTAACATTACAATATAATTACATTAGATGTATGTTTCATTATAATACGTTATTCTGATTGGCTACACTGCAATCTCGCGTTATTCCTTAATCAACTTCATTACACAATAAAGCGCACAGGTAAATTATAAAAAACTTGATAAAAATCGTGTTTTCATGATCCTAGCTAAAAATGTAATTATAAGTATTGAATGCTTCTTTTGTAACTTCATAGGGTTGTAAAGCGTTGACCGTCCGCACATTTTTAAAACGAGGCGCTTCCGCGCTTCATACAAAATGTACTTCGGTCAACGCTTTACACCCCAATGAAGTTACAAAAGAAGCATTCAATCTTAAATAAAAGACACTGTTCAATATCAATTGGAATGGTTGAACTTAATCAGAAACACGTATTAACAAAAACAAGTAAACATGCCCTGAACATGAACGAATAAATTTGATCTATAACACAGTAAAATACAATATAAATAAAATGGGGAGATGTAAAACAATATCAGAAAGACAACTATAACCTTGAAAAAATGGCAATAAATAAAACAGCGCATACAGGTTAATACAATAATTTTGTTGTGAGGAGTACATGGTGTACGGAAATGTTTGTTTACAAAATAAATACACTTGTTGTTCATAGCACGACAACAAAATTGAAAATGTATCGTGATACTAAATGCTTGTTAAAGGTGGTACACATTAAAAAATAGTGAGACGAGATATAACACAAAAAGTAAATTTAAAACATGGAATAACAAAATAAATTACAATTTGTGCCAACAGATCAAATTAACAAGAAAGTACGATTTGAGAGTAGTCGCAGTTACTGAAAGGTAGTAAAAGCCCAAAACAATTAATAATAAAAATATGCATCAGAGACTTGAGTTAACTAAAACACATCCCAGTGATTTAGCATGCTTCTTTGTTCATAATCTTTTATAGACGGAGAATAAAAGTCCGAAGGTACTATAAAATACTTGACAGTTAATTTTGTTACAAGTAACAAAGTAACAGAATAACCATTCCTTTCCTTCTAATAAATTTCTCCGGTGATTGAGAGATTCTGTTCCTCTCGTGCACCCTTAATTAAGTTAAAGTGTGAACATAGCAATCCCTTCATAAAATATTAAGAATCAGAAAATAATAGTTGCTTGTCAGCTTTTAACTTTAACTTCTATCAGTTGTCCCTAATTTGTAACATGATCTATCATCAGTAGTTTGGTGTGAACATTAAATGCTCCAAACACTTTGTCAATTGTGAACGAACAGTTACAATGTGTAAAATGAATCGAACATTAACTAGAGGTTTTCAAGAGTCTATGTCGCTCACCTGTATCTACTTTGGTTTTGGAAGTCATGTAAAATAAGGTTAAACTCATATTAAATAGTATTAGATACCCTAATAATGACTGAGGCCAAGTTTGGATTAATTTGACCAAGTGGCTAAATTAAAAGCAGGTCATCCTTTGTAATCTTACAATAGTTACTGAAGACCCTTATCATTATTTAAATTAGTTTTCAAGTTTTGACCAGACTATTTGATCTCGTTTTTGCAATTTTCGGATAGACTTCTATTCTAAACCCTATGTTCTATTTTTAGCCCTGGCGGCCATGTTGGTGGGATGGTAGAGCCATCGAATACAATTGTCAATCAAGATACCCCATTGATGAGTGTGGTTAAGTTTATTTTCAATTTGGCCCAATAGATTAAGTGGAGAAGATTTTTGTAAAGATTACAAAAATAATGAAAAATTGTTAAGAATTGACTATAAAGAGCAATTACTCCTTAAAGGTTCAATTGAAAATTTTGGTCACATTGTCTTATTTTTAGAGCTTACTTTTCTAAACATGATTGCTGTTAACAATTTATATCTATTTATAATAATATTTAAGATAATAAACAAACACTGCCATATGTCCTGAACATTACGAATTCAGGGCAGCAACCCAACAATGGATTGTCTGATTCGTCTGAAAATTTCAGGATATATAGATCTTAACCTGATGAAAAAAATCCTATCAGATTTGCTCTTTATTCCTTAGTTTCAGAGATATAAGCCATACACCTCATTTTACCTTCCTGTTCTATTTTAGCGATGTTGGCCATGCTGGTTGATAAGCGCGGGTCATCGGACACATTGTTTAAACTTGATAACCGAAAGATGATTGTGGCTAAGTTTGGTTAGATTTGGCCTAGATGTTTCAGAGGAGAAGATTTTGTAAAATTAAGGACGACGACGACGCCAAGTGATGAAAAATTGGTCCAGGAAAGCTAAAAATGATACTAATCCACGTTAAATCATATTTTGTTTAGAGTAAATACACAGTACAAATGTTACTGCATCAGATAAAATTTCTCAAGCGTGAGGACTATAATGTTTATTCTAAAATAGTCCCATGGTATAATTCAAACATTGCGGTATGTTACACATGGCATTACCGTATTTATTCAGAAGTCTTAGGCTTGTTTGTTGTGAGAAAACGTATTCGTTATTCCAAGGACAATGCAGTAACTTCAATGGTTTTACACATTTTGCTTTTGTTCTTATCGCCACAAAATAAAAATTCTTATGTACTGATTTTATGGAGAGTCAAAATATGCCTCAATACTTAATCGAAATGCAAAATCAAAATGGAACATAAGTTTTATTTGTAATTATAGTTTCTTGTATATTATTCATAGTTAAATTGAATAAACAAAATTTAGGTTATAATGGGTCGTTGTCGCTTAACTAGGTTTATGTGCACCTATGAACACTCTCTAACATTGTAAATAGGATATTACTGTATAATTCATGATTTCAATCTCCTTTTGCATTGCTGATAATTGATTAACAGTGTCTCTCCATCTTCTATATTTTTCTGGCCAAGAACCAAGCTACAGGAATGAATAAATAGAAGTCATAAGCCATATTAGGTCAATGGAACTATACATTTATCCCGGATATCACGATACTAGACAAAATTAGCATTTTAACCAGTTCGGTCATGTTGGATGGTAATGTATGTTTTTCAGTCTATTGTCTTGTAAGTAGACTTTGGCAAAACCATGAAACCTTATATCCACGTAAATACATTTTTCTCAATGTACATGCTAAGTGAAAAAAAAAAAAAAAATCACAGTATATGAATTTAAAATAACTCTCGAGCTGTAACTCAGCAACCCGCATAATAAAGAAAAGAATATAATTAATCTAATTAATGCTACCTACCATATTTTGATTCAGTTTTTCAGATCTTTTGTTGAACGGTCTGAAATTTGTAAACACATTTTATAAAATGATCACATATCTAGTAATGGAAATGTAAAACTTTTATATCAAAAATAAAAGAAAACAGAAAATATGATTGAAAACCATGAAACAGGAAATATTTGATTTAATGTCCAATCACTAAACTTATGATTACTATGTAAACAGCCATATTGTTTAGCTTATAGTCATGTAGGTAGATTGTCTTAAAGCCATGAAAAACAAAACAAACACATTTTTCCGCAATCATGAAAAAAATGAATGCACGGTACAAGTATATATTATAGAATAAAAGTAAATATCGCACAGTAACTAAACAACCAACATTAACATACCATACAATTTGTATTTTGTTTTAATACTTTCTTCATGTTCGTTTCATAAGTAAATAATTCCTATTGTGAAAAATAACAAGTTGATTTCGTTGTAATTGATATCAGAGTATGTTTCTTCCAACTATTTGAAAATAATAGTCATCGTGAATATATAGATAATTATGAATATGATTACTTTGTTTAATATTGCCTACCATTTTCTAATTCGATCTCTTCCACAGTTTTTTCAGACCCTTTTGTTGAACATACTGAAATATGTTAATATATTTTATAGAATAATGCATATTCTGTTAAATTCAAATCGAGAAAACATTGGTCAGTTATTGTTTTAAGTTCTAGCCATATCACTATAAAAGGACGGAAAATTAGTAAAGCATCTAATCGTTATCATCTGTCCCTCTTCAGAAGATGGAAATACAATTATTATACTTTTATTAACACCAAGGTTAACAAAACAAACAATCTTAATGTGATGGGGACTTTTGTCATGAAATATAATACTGCTAACAACTACAAGTCCCAATTTCCAAATTCCATGAAAAGCTTGGGATTTTAAATCGAAAACGAGGTCGGAGAATTTATACATTTCTTGACTAATTCTGAAGCTTATACTAAGATCAAGTGGAAATACTATTTATATATTTATATATCATTGGTAGATCTGAAAGATGAAGTTTTTTATTGAACTTTATTAGGACAATTAGAATATTTAATACGATTTTAATTTTAGTGTTTTCTGCTTTTCACTTATATCCCAACAAACGTAACAATTTGAGTTGTGAAAACTTTGCTGTATACTATAAAATGACGTGCTGACTATATTGATAACTTGATGCAAACTTGACTGATCGGTGGCTGATTATTGACTGCGAACTTTTCGATGAAACAGTAATGCGAAAGATCGTAATTACTGTATATGCAATAGATATATTAACATGTTCATTCAAATAGGATAGCTAATACTTGCGTAAAAATTTGGTTGTATAATTCAACGTCAACTTTAATGGTTGGATTTCAGCTGCGTTATATATTATTATGTTGTCTTGTTAGCATTTCGCCTTTCCATTTTTGTTTTCACTTTATTTTAGTGTAAAGTAGTATACAAAAAAAAAATAACTCTATGACATGCAAACTTAATGCGGCAATGACCGGATACCATTGTTTCTCTGAGGTTCATTTACGACCAGATATTTTGAAAATCTATCCAAAGAACAAAGTATATTAACCATACAACACTATACATTTTCATTTTTTCAGATTTCACTAGATAATATAAAAAGAAGATGTGGTATGATTGCCAATGAGACAACTCTCCATAAGAGACCAAATGACACAGAAATTAACAACTATAGGTCTCCGTACGGCCTTCAATAATGCATAATCAGCTATAAAAGGCTCTGAAATGACAAATTTAAAACAATTCAAACGAAAAACGAACGGCCTAATTTATGTAAAAAATAAACGAAAACAAATATTAACACATTAACAAACAACAACCACTGAATTACAACGAAAGACAAATGTCAATGGTCAATATAGGCTTTTGTTTCCTTTAGTACCAGGATGAGGAAAAGGGTATTTGCGAAATTTATCTGTCCCTCAACGAGATGGTCACCCCACTCTTAAAGACAAGGTCATGATGTGTTATTTAAAATTGACTGTTTATCGATTTTGTAGTTAACAGGTGGGTTTTGTTATCCATAATTAGATTTTCAAAAGTCAAATGCTGCCGATTATTTGTAAGGAACAGGTAATTCAGTAGGGTTATAAGATATCAATGTGGTATCTTCCGCTTCTCTTGTAGATGTTTTGATCAATATTCTATTTTGGTAGACATCATAAAAATTTATCATACCATTTAACTAAGTACCATTACGTATACTTTGGGGTAATATGTGGAATAGACCAAGAACATATCATTAGCGGTCATACATCATCAGTTGAAATAACTGACGTCGATGGACATATTATGTAATGTGTTTCGCCAATTTATAATGTTTTAACCTGATTTGTTTCTGAGGTGGTTTGGAGCAGGCTTTACCCTGTGTTCACTTTTAAACGTATTAAAAGGTAACAGATTGGTCCATCTATTTAAGTTGCAGTGATATGATTAAATCATTAAGAAGGTACATAATCTTTTAATGGATTGATCTATTATGGTTATACATACATATACATGTAAATACCTTTACTTTTAGCACCTTCCATAGTATTTTCACAAATGCCATACCTAATACGGACATTAGACAGGCACCCAGTGCATACAAAACTATAAGACCTGCAATGAAAAAGTAACAAATTTTTATACTGTAAAATTGAAATGTTAACTCAACATGCAATATATCTTTTTTCCCATGTTACTGTTAGCGATAGATCAGTTGATGTGCTCACTATCATAATATGTATTCTTATTATGCACTAATGTTTTGTGAATGCTACTTTCTTTTGTCTAAGTTCCCAGTGTACACTTAAGTAGTGAACACATATTCAGAAAATTAATCAAACATACTGACAGGAGCATCATCAGCTTGGCAAAAATGAAGGAATAGTCTCATTAATACTAGATAGTATCACCACCCTAGTAGCCAAACGCTGGACAATAAATCTAAAATATCGTTTTCCATTCTACTTTCAAAATGATTGATAACTATCTTTTGAGCATTGCTACATGTTTAAAGCAAGACAGAAAATGTATGACGGGTGCATATGTTAATATTATACAAAAGATCGTTGTGTACCTTTCCAATTTATGGAATGTTTGCTTGAAGATTTTGATTTCGACATCTTGTTTGCTTTATTACCTTTCTGTGAGGAGTTAGGGTCCGGGACTGTAGTTGACGGTCCAACATTTATTATATCCAAAGACTGAGGAATGGTGATAAAGTCTGGAAAATATTAATACGTATTGATTAAAAATGAAAAAAAAACCCTCATAATGATGAATGTATACATGTATGTATAACACATAAACTGTCATTTATGAATGCGTGGGTTAATGGTGAAGTTGAAATCATCCCTTTGTAAATTTTACGGACGCCATCACGAGTTGGTTGACCGTTATGGAATATCCGTTTCACAGATGCTATCGGATATGTTCCTTATGTCGTAACTACAATCCCTTTTTCACGATTGTGACCTATCGAATTAGACTATTTACCGGGTTTGTAATAACAATAGCAACACGACAGGTGCCACATGTGGAGCAGGATGTGCTTACCCTTCCGGAGAACCTGAGATCATCCCCATAGTTTGATGGGGTTCGTGTTGCTTAGTCTTTAGTTTTCTATGTTGTGTTTTGTGTACTATTATTTATCTGTTTGTCTTGTCATGTTTTAGCCATGGCGTTGTCAGTTTATTTTTGATCTATGAGTTTCACTGTCCCTCTGGTATCTTTCGCCCTCTTTAGTTCAGATATTAATCAATAAAGTTACGAATGTAAAATCATATAAATCTTTCTGAATGTAGCATTAACCATTTAATAAGCGAAAAGTTTTCTTCCAAATAAATTTTCACATAGTCCAAATAATGTCAATTTCTTCTCCCTGTTTAAATAAAAAAAAAAAAAAAAAAACAGTTTTAAGAAAACTGTATTCACTCGTTAAGTGTATCAATTAAAAAATTAGTCCCTCCATTTAAACATAGCGCAACAGATTGATTTCTTCATATTTAGTTTAATGTTTATAACACATGCATGCCATCGCTGTTCTTCATTTTACATAATCGCATTGTTATAAGTTCGGATCGGTATCAAAATGTAAGATTAATCTTATTAACTTGGCTATCAGATAAAAGCGATAAACAATCCAATGAACGAAAAGTACTTAGATGGTATAAGCAAATGAAAGTAATATAGGTGTACATCTACTAATATTCATCATGTTTATGGTCGGCTTACTAATGTTTCTTTTTGCACCAATTAACAGTGCTAGCTTGCCCTGTTTTATTCAAATAATTGAGTCATCACCGAAAACTAGCAGTTTTACGTCTCAGTCTGGCTCAAATATATCAAATTTATTTGACCGCATCAACCAAAACTGCCCATATTTGCATTTTATATTGTAAATCTATATAGTTGCATGATAAATCAGTAATATTTTTATGTCATGATGGATTGTAAAATGCAAATGACAGCAATATTGGAACACATTGACTACAAAATTTTGCCTTCATCAATTGAGAGTGCCAGTATGTCTTCATTTATACAACATGTTCAATATATTGACTCGCTACAAAAATCATCAGTTTTGATATCTCAGGCTGGCTCACCTAAGAAAATCATGTGACGGCATCAACCAAAACTGACCATATTTGTACTTTATTATGCAAATTAAAATAGCCGCATTATATATCAGAAATATTTTGTTGTCAGAATCGATCTGTATTATACATATGACAGCAATATTTGAAAACAATGACTACAAAATGTTGTCCGCATCAATTTAGAGAGCCATCATGTCCTCTTTGTATTCAAAATATTGACTTACAACAAAATTTCAGTTCTTTTGATACACCAGACTGGCTCGTATAACACAATTATTTGACCATATTTTTATTTCAGGATTGATGTATAATACAAATGACAGCAATATTTTGCACAATGACTGCAAAATTTTGTCACCATCAATTCAAATTGCCAGCATGTCCTCTTTGAATTCAAAATATTAACGTGTCAGAAAAATCAATACTTTTAATCTCTGTGGTTGGGTTGTATACCAGAAATAAATGAATGCACGAACCAACACTGACCATATTTGGCATAAATGTCTTAGTTCAGGATGGCCTGTATAAAACGAATGACAGCAATTTTGGTACACAATGGCCATGATGACTACAACATATTCTCTGCATCAATTAAGAGTGCTAGCATTTCGTCTCCTCATACATACATTTGTAATATTGAACCGTCACAAAAGTCAGTAGTTCAGGATGTTTTGTATATCAAACTATTTGACCGCATCATCTTACACAGATATGACTCCATTTCTTGTATACTAAAATAGTATACACGTAATTACAGCTATGAGAAGTTCGTATATTATGTCGGTTGATTGATTTTGTTGGTAGCTAAACATCCAGAGGCAAATATTTTATTCATGTTCAGAACAAGTATATATTTTCGGACGTCCAAGATATCATTTATAATCAGTTTATATAAATTTGTCGAAATTGATGAGATGGTTTATAACTGTACAACACCTAATATATCCTAACATTGTACGATTTTCGTTTGATCATTTAGTAAAAACAGTATCAATACTGGGAAAAGAACAATGTGATTATTGTTTAATTACTGAAAGCTCAGGTCTAATATAAAAAGTCTTAAAGACGGTAATCTGTCATAAGCATACCTGTCCTGAGGTCTGGTCATAGGCAAACACCTGTCCTCAGGTCTAGTCTGGGGCAGACCTAACCTCAGGACTGGTCCTTAGCAAACTTGTCCACAGGTCTGGACTGAAGCTGACTTGTCAAAAGGTCTGCAGCAGTCCTAAGAAAGCAGAACTATGTCTGGTCTACTAACGATGAAGTTAATGCGCTTGTCTGCTTAAAATATAAAATAAACATGTCTGCTCCAAGTTAACCTTTGTACAGGTTAGGACTGCACCAATGTGTATCTATCTATATATCTATCTTTCTATCTATCTATCTATCTATCTATCTATCTATCTATCTATCTATCTATCTATCTATCTATCTATCTATCTATCTATCTATCTATCTATCTATCTATCCATCCATCACTCTATCTATCTATCTATCTATCTATCTATCTATCTATCTATCTATCTATCTATCTATCTATCTATCTATCTATCTATCTATCTATCTATCTATCTATCTATCTATTTATCTATCTATCTATCTATCTATCTATCTATCTATCTATCTATCTATCTGTCTGTCTATCTATCTATCTATCTATCTATCTATCTATCTATCTATCTATCTATCTATCTATCTATCTATCTATCTATCTATCTATCTATCTATATATCTATTTATCTCTCTCTCTCTCTCTCTCTCTCTCTCTCTCTCTCTCTCTCTCTCTCTCTCTCTCTCTCTCACTATCTATCAATCTATCTACTAGTATCTAATTTATGCAAAATCGTGTTTGTGTTTGATTTGCAAATTTTCTTGTAACTCTATTTAGCTCTCGTTGCTTTTACGTTTTTCTAAAAATAATCAACTTACCATCGCCGTTCCACTTCAAAGATGCTTTTGCCTTATACGTGTTTCCTTTGTCGTATAATCTAGAGCCGCATCCAAAAGTATTATTTATCGAATCCGATGGGACCGTGGTATTCCAGGCAAATTCATTACATTCGACGGAACATGCACAGCGATCGGGTTGACATATTCCGTCCTTATGATGGCAAGTGTTATTTATAGACTTAATATCATCATACGTTCTACTGTTAACTAAAACCTCAACTGTACATCCCAAAACATAGTCGTTGTTGAACAATAAAATGTTAGTACAGTTTCGTTATCATTTAACATTTGTGTACCTTCAAATTGCACCACTGGTTCCAAAACTGCAAAATAGAAGAAACATATTTGAACTACAGTATGCAATAGGTTTTATTACAACGCAATAATCAAATACTTATCTCCTGAACTAAATCAAACAAATGAAATTGTCATGTTTTCGCAAAAGAGATGTTAAATTTCAATAAAACGAGATAGAATATACCAATGGGAGCATAAACGATCATTGGTTTAAACAAAATAAAAGACAAAAGCAATACCAAGGAAAAAAAAGCTGGCGAAAGAACAAACAAATGTCTACAAAGTACTGCAAATATAACTAAGGATTAAGCAAGATGATCCTCAGAAAAATCTCTGTATTTCCAACAGAAAATTACACTCTCCATATGCCTTGCTGTATAAAAGAAGTTATCCATTTCAGTTCAGTTCAGCCAACATTTAATTTTGAAGGAAAATATAGTCCTAGTGTAAGTTATTATTACGATTGAAATGTATTTATACTTATTGTGAGACATGTGCTCCTCTTTACCATTTCTAGAAGTTTAATGGTAAAAATACTGTAGGTTGCATTTCGGTAAATATAGACAATGCAATTTCCATAGGAACTCCTTTTACGGCTAAAGTGTACCACTTTTCCTATAAAGTTTCGAAAAAATGTATCAAAATATAGGTCAAAATATAGGGCTGTGCATAGGATTTATTTCTTTGGTTTTGGATAAAAGTGTTTCTCATCTGTCTCATTCAGTCCATAAAGATTCAAGAGTACAGACATTTGCAATTGTTTCTTCAAAGGAGATTGAAAGATTTCTATATTATTCAATGTACTTGGCACTACATGTGACATGATTTAAACTGTACTTTGGTAATTGAATATTTTCATTATTCAGTGATCATTTAAAACAAAACTAAGGTTCTAAATTCCTCAGCTAAAGTTGACCTTATATGGAATTTGTCATTATTTAGGGTCGACTCGGTCGTATACCTCCTCCTGCGTTTAGGTAGTTAAATATTATTGGCCTTCCCTTTTCTGTTATGACAATTTTTGTCGAGGATGTTTTCAAAAGGTTTTGGACACAACTTATTTGAAAGTGTTATTTCTATTAATTTGTTATTTCTTTAAAAGATAAACCTTTCAACGAACTTATCTTATACAAAATGCATGATTTTCATTTTATGGTTATTGTTGTAACAGTTGTTGTTTTATACAACATTTAAATAAACATATACTGCAGCTTTGATATTTGTGCAGTCGAATTGCCCGTATATTTTTGTTATATACAGTGACGGACAGTATATCGCCTTGTTTATTAAGTTGACAATGCGTTTCAGGGAGTTTTATTTATGACGTCAATAAAACATACAGGTTCGCAGAATTTTACTTCGACCGCTTCAAATTTAATAATGATGCTTCTTATTGAACGGTTGTAAGAGTTGCAGTATATAAAGAATAACCAAACATTGTCCCGAATTATAAATATTATTTTTACTCGTCTTAAATTAGGTAGAAATGATCGACAAAGCCTCGCTTTCTTCCTGTTTCTAAGTCTTTGTACAAATAAAATTTATATTTCGAGACAATACATGTTTATTCTATTCATGATGTGCAAATATCCTTATGATATTCAAATATCCTTATGTAATGTGCAAATATAAATATATGATGTGCCAATATACTTAAATGTTGTGCATAAATCCTTATATGATGGACAGATATACTTAATATGTAATGTGCAAATATACGCATGTGATGTGAAAATATCCGTAAATGCTGTGCAACTGTACTTATATGATGTGCAAATATACTTCTATAAAATGCATACATACTTATATGATGATAAAAAGAACATATGATATTCCATATAAGCATAATATGCATAATTTATATAGAATAAATATATGCCTTTTCTCTTATATTGTATGCAGACATCTTGATGTGGTTGTGTCATTATATTATGTGCTTATACCATTACTATAAAGCGGGATCAAATCTGTAATAATCGTCTGAAAAATGATTGAGATTTTAAAAGAGATATTCCTTTGTTCGTTGGTACTTCGTTTAAAGATTAAATAAAAACCCACAAAATTGTCAGAATATGAATCGCATATTTTAGGTTTAATCGATGGGTCTACCATAATGAACATATGTTATCAAATTTATTGAGCACCTGGAGTTAAAAAGGAGTAGGTTCGATAAGGTTTTAAAATGGCCCGTATTTCTAGCCAAAATTAGAAAATAGAAATAAATGACCAATACAGAAACGAATCATAGCAAATACAATTATGAAAATATCGAAAATATATTATTTTTGATAAAAATATCTCTTTAAAATCTCAATAATTTTGAAACGATTATTACAGATTTGAACCCGCTCTTTACATGACGTCAGTAATATCACTCATTTTGATTTTCGACGTAAGTTCAATGAAAATTGATAGATTTAATTGATTTCTTGGATAGGAAACATTGAGCGCAGGCGTCGACAAACTAATCTTTTATCATATATGGCATTCTACATATCTGAAACAAATATTTAGAGTGTCGACGCCTGCGCTCTATGTTTCTGAGGCTTTGATTTGGTTAAAATAAGGACGACTTTGTAAAATTTTGACATTTTGGGATGTAATAATCAACGCTTCATAAATAAACTATTTTTATCTTGAAACATTTATCCTAATAATCGGGGCCAAATATGGCCCTTACCGAACCTACACCTTTAATCTACCAGATGATATTCTGCATTTGTTTCTTTCTGACCTATCAGCTCCAACCTCCTATCAGCTTCGAATGTGCTATTATTAGGAGAAAAAAAAACATGTTTAAGTCGTTGGTAGTGTCCTGGTGTACTGTCGTAACTTCATGGGAGGTGTCCATTGTTATATTGTGATTAACATGTTGTAATGTACTATTATATTATTACTTATGCATTTCTTCCATCCTGAGTGTTCTTATGGCTATTTGTACTGTATTCCTACCAGATAATGTTGTCATTTTTGAGTATTTTAACATTGTCATACAAGCGGCTTGTTTGGCTAGCCATAAAACCAGATTCAACCCACCAATGTATTACAATGTCCTGTACGAATTTAAGAATATGGCAGTTGTTATCAAATAGTTGGTTTCTATGTATGCTAAAAAATAAGAATATGGCAGTTGTTATCAAATAGTTGGTTTCTATGTATGCTGACGTTAGTTTTGTTGCAGTTCAGTGTTTCTGTAGTTCCATTGTTTTCCTCTTACATGTATAGTTGATGTGTTTTCTCGGTTTATGGTTCGTGACCTGAATATGTTTTGCTTAATCGATTGATGACTATTGAACAGCTGTATACTACTGTTCCTGTATTTATAAGAAAAAGTATTGAAACAAATGTGTGTGTGTGTGTGTGGGGGAGTAGGGGTAGGGAGTCGAAAGAGGGTGTAAAATGTTTAAAACTAAGGAAAGAGAAATGTTCATGTTTCCTGCCTTTCCCCTTCCCAATGACCCTTATAAGTTGATTTCATATTGTGGGTTACTGTGTACATTGTAGTTGAAGCACCGTCTCGGTGGTTTGGTGGTAAGGTGTTTGCATCCAGTACGGGGGTCGTGGGTTCGAACCCCGGCAGGTCAAACCTTATACTATAAAATTGGTATTTGCTGCTTTCCCGCTCAGCACTCAGCGTGAAGGAGTAATAGCAAATACATAACAAAAGCTGCGCACAAATGTAATGCACCGAGTTGAAGTGCATCCAATATCTCCTTTGATCCATACCAAGGGAGGGCTCCGTGGCTGAGTAGTCGAAGTAGTCAAAATAGTGGATCAATAACATGTCAACACGTAAGTTGTGAGTTTGAATCTTGCACAAAAAGAAGGTAAACTCGACTCCAAACTTAATTGACACCGAAGATCGGCGGTTTCTCCAGTCACTACAGCTTCCTTTAACAAAATAAACTGACCGCCACAAAATAGCACGATAGTGTTGAAATTGGTATAAAACACTAATCAATCAACCAAATTATCAATCAATAATTCATATCGGTTTAATTATGCTTGAGTAGATAGTTTTATAGCTATTGTTATGAAGAATTTTAAAAATGACTGTGATTTAAGTTGTGTCTTTTGCAACAAAAGATGTTTTATCATACTATCGTTGCAGTCATGAAATTCTTCAACTAGCTGCTGTATATATTAATCTATATCTTGCTCAGAAATGTTTGAAACGTCTTTTGTTTTGCTTAAATTGTGGTGTCTGAATTTTTCTATGAAATGCACTTTCGAAAACTGATACGAGGCAATAGTTGCTAGATCAGAAACACTGAATCACAATTAAAAGAAGACTCAAAATATTCGCTGGTAGATCACATTTTAAACTCCAGATGCTCAACACACAGTCGAGGACGCATAATTTAATAACCTAACCCGTATGTTCATTATAGTAGACACATCAATAAACTTTAACTTTGTAATTCATATTTCGACAATGTGATTGTTGATCTTAACAATGAGGTATCAACGTACCAATGTTTATTTCTTTTAAAATCTCAACTATTTTAAAAGATAGATACAGATTTGAGCTGGGTTTAAAGTAATTCCGGAGAAACAGATTGGAATCAGTTATGACGTACACAGTAACCTTTCTGGTCGTAATCATGTTCATTGACCATTACAACGATTAAAGCATAACATATAAGCACGTATTGATATCTTATATTTAGAAATGAAGTGAACCGAATAACATCAGATAATAATACATATAGGTCATAATATAATGAAACAACGACATGATATAAAGATGTTTGCTCATAATACAATTTATAAAGGAAAATGCACAACATGCAAGGATATTTGCACATCATATAAGGATATTTACACATTATATAAGTATATTTGCACATGATATGCGTGTATTATCCGGGAGTTCCTAAATATATACTGACATCTCTTTGTTGTTATCCAACCACAAGACTCGACAGATTTGTAATCCGTAATATAATACTATATTTGCACAACACGTAAATATATTAGCATATCAAATAAGGATTCATGCACACTATATAAGTATATTTGCACATTATTTAAGTAAATCTGCGTATCCTATAAGTATATTTGCACATCATATAAGTATATGTGCACATCATATAAGAATGTTTGCACATCATCTAAGGATAATTGCACAGCATGTAAAGGTTGTTGTAGATCATATAATGACAAGTACACATAGTATAAGGTAAATGCACATCATATAATAAAAATGTGCACACGAAGACAGTTTTGGCGTTCCATAGTAAAGTAACAAAAATATTTTACAAACAATGGATTTATACAAGATAAAAACTCATTATACATACCTCCATCCTTTATGAAAATTAGAACTGTTATCAGATCAAGGACACTAACCATTTTATTCTAAATGAAAAAAAGAAATATTTCAACTTACGTATGTACAGTTATCATTATGATAATAAGTTAATGATATTTAAATTAGTTTACTATGGCTGTAATGACATAAGTCTAAATGAACAAATCTGTCACATTGTGTTCCTCTTAGAGTGAATTAGGAATAGAAATATCGCCACTAATAGTTTTCTACCGAACGACAGTAAAACTTTTGTCAAAGTTAATATCCTATCCGATATACCCATATCATCAAGTGGCTGTCTGAATTTCGCCGAACTACATTATTTAATAGAACCAACCTATTTCAATGTATTAACGTATTTTATACAACCTATTTTCCCATATTTGTTTTCAAAATTATATCTCTTAGATTTTTCTTAAGCACTAAATTTGTGTTTCCTGGAATAGTGTTTTCAGTTTTGCATGCATCTAATTAGTAAATAAGTTTCTCCAGGCACATTTAAAACATTAATTTGGAAATGATATAATAAAAATTACAAAACAGATTATCATAATAATGAAAATGAGCAATAGTTATAGAACATGATAGAAGAACAGTGGTAGATTTATTTTTGAAATTACGAAATATAAAGAATAAAAATAGTATGCACAGCAACACCACACTTGTTATTTTTCTTTTGTAATTTGTTTATGTTTTACAATGAGATAAGTCCAGACATCAAACTTGATTATATGTTTTCAGTTTTACGAATGTAGCTTTTACCATACTCGGAACTCCATTCTTTTACATCAACTTTAAGCAAACATTACAAACAAATTTATAAATACAAGCGCAGTTGGCAACTCTTTTATTGATATATTCTTTTGTGTAGGGTATAAATAAATAATCGTATGTTGTTCCATTCTTATACTGTGGATTCATTTATTTTCGTGGGCATGAATTTTTGTGAAATGGGGAAAAATAACATTTTCGTGGATAATTGATTTCGTGGTTTTGCCAATCTCTGCACACATAGCCTATCGGACATTTGTTATTCGTTGAACATTTGAATTTGAACCCATGAAACCTAAGAAAATTGGTATCTACCGAATAAAAATGAATCCACAGTACACTGTTTTATAAAATCAGTCCCTTTCAAAAAGTATATTCTCCTGAAAAATTCAAAGGTAGCAACTAATTCAAAGTCAGCATTATACGTTGATCGGTAATATATGAGTTAAACATTAATGTAATATCCAAAATTACTTGATTCCATGTTTTCTCTTCAAGAAACAATACGCATCACGCAAGAAGTAAAATAGTTGAAAGACCAAAATATGCTAAGTTGTAGAGCTTTCGAAACCCTAAAATTTCGAAAAGCTGTGCCATTACAGCTATTTCTATCTTTACCTTGAGTAAACAAAAACATGATTATAATAGAAATGCAGTTCGTCTACGTACGAAATGTTAGAGGTGCTATTATTAAAACAGTTAAAAGCTAGAAAAAAAGTATTCCAAAAACGGTTTAGGCAACAGTAAATGTATAAATAATATTTTTAAATCATTGTGAAAGTGCTGGTTTCTGGTTTTGAGATATCCTCGGGAAAAACACCCACCAGCAGTGAAATCGACCTATTGTTTGGAAAAACATATCAAAGAAAAAGACAATGCAACACGCAGATGTACGTATAATGACAGATTATTGAATGCACGCTTCTCGAATGTTATATTGTCAATGGTTGAACGCTGTACGACGATTACGAAATGCTGTTCCTCAAACAAGTGGTAAAATGTAAATGACATGAATTTTATCTTTCCTCTAGTGTTATATAGTTTTCTTTTGTATACGTTTATTAATCTACTGATTATGGTAAATCAAGAGTGAGGGCTTAAATCTTAGAAAATAGAACCGGACTTTGGTCAATCGTTCACACAGTTTTTAACTTTGAGTTTGTCGTTTTATCAGAGACCTGATTGTTGTGGCTTATTCTGACAAAGTGTCCAGTTCAACTTCTGCTCGTTTAGCCCCTGCTCTGGGTAGACCCCAATGGAATCCATAATCATTTTGAAGTTATGGTTCCAATCAATGTGTTGGGGTTCTCTGAATTAAGGACCATGATATATCATCACCTTTCGGAGTTGTTCATGTTGAATTTTGTTTCGATCTCTAGTATTAACATGGCCAGCGGGGCTGTATATATAAGGCAGTGGGAACAGTCACATGTCAGAGTTTCGAAGGTATTCTTCAACATCAAATTCCTGCAATGCTCGCTTATAGGTAAATACTTTAGGGCAATGGTGTTGGTTCAAATGACGGATACAATAGTAACAGACTGATTTTCAAAATAAAGTACAATTTTAGATGTTACCTCCTTGTGCTGAAGAACGTTGCTGATGTTGATTGCACCAATTTCTTGGTAAGTTGATCAAAGGAAAAATGTTATTCTTCTAATTTTAGAAAAATATAATAAATGTTATTTTCCTATTACTTAACTATTAGCTTTAGTATATGACTTTAAAGTTTATCCAACAAAACTTATCCTCCTTTGATACAATCGCTTTTTCAATGTGTTCTCACTTAATGTTTCAAGACCTTGCACAGGTGACAATGACGCTCCAGTCTTTGTGATATCTATACCAAACTTACGTTAATAATTGAGGTAACAAGAATATTAACATAAATATGCTAGGATAGTAAAAATACTTATATGTTGACCATTAACAAAAATCACAAAACATAGATAGGGATAGCTCAGATACACATTATCGAATATTATTCAAAAGATGAATAATAAATGGTACCTAGTCACGGTATCACCGAGTAATAAGCTCTAACACCGGATGATATGAGAACACAAATATTACTTCAAGAGGTTTTCAAATTGACTTGTTTCTTCTTGATTGTTTTAGATTAACAAATCGTTAAACGACTACTTTTATAAATGTAATGCAGAAATGCATTTAAGCTAGACGTCAGGCGGAGAAATTAGCATGTCCAAAAGTATGGTGATGGTGTAAATCATGTTTCCTTATAACTTCGCTACAAAGTTTATATATAAAAGACAACTGATGCTACATGGAGAGCAGGAAATGTTTATCCTTCAGGAGTATCTGCGTCCCCATGTGAAGTGTTTTGTGGATTTGTTCGTCTTTTGTTTTTTTTTTGTTTTTGGGCCATGGGGTTGTCAATTTTAGTCGAATTATTTATTGTATTTTCTGATATCTAAAGATTTTCCAAACAATTGATGAATATTTAACTAATGTTTGTTCTGCCAAATTACAGGTCTAAATAAGCTTGAAACCGTTCTTTTCATCTCAGATATCAAGCAGCCCTTCTCCCATCAATTATATTATTGAACAAGTTCACTATCATGCATAACATTAAGAATTTTCCTAAATGTGTGTTATTTGATAACATGACACCAATATACAAGAACATTTTGACAAGATGTATTATTCTTGTTCTCTTTGGTCAATTTTAAATGAATTCATCTCTAATAGAGCGATTCATAAAGGTTATAAATTAAATGATTAATTAATGTAGATAAAAACTACAAAAGAAAGAAATATCTAAACCAATATATGAATATTAACCAGGGTGTGATTACCATTGTTTCGCAAATGACGACTGTAAATGACTTTTCGAATATTGAATTAAAATTTGTTTTAAAAGTATAAAAACTTTTATTTCTTGTATTAACACTTCCATTTGAAAAGATACATTGTTGAAAATATGAAAGAAAACTTCCTTACCATAAACACCCATACATAACAATATGTCGTTCCGCGTAACCGTCCTGTTTAAAGAACAAACTTCTAATATACAATATGTATTATCAAAAGAATTGACAAAGTGTAACGTAACTAAACACACAATCGCTCGAGCAGATATTTAAATACATTCGTCCTTCTTTGTGCATTTGTATTTAAGATAAATAGAATTAGTGTTGATATGACTAAGAATATTATACATTGATAGGATAATTTAAATCACCCAATCATAGACAATAGAACAACCATATTTATATAGTTAAACACAAGAAACTGCAAGACATACTCGTTTTAAAATGGATTTAATTTAAGTGTATGTTTTCATTGAACCAGCTTGATTACATAAGGTATGTACTGTTCAATTTCATACGAAATGTAAAATTCATTTTAAAATATGCAGATGATACATGTATTATGATGTTTTAAATGTCTTGCAACGTTTGAGATAAATAGGCAGGTATCAAAATGACATTTAAATAATGATATAAAATAAAAATATCAGCGACTACTGAACATCATTTAAACGGAAATGTATTCATCAACAGCATACATTTCTATTTAGAATTTATTCATCAACAGCATACATTCCTATTTTAAATTTTTTCATCAACAACATACATTTCTATTTTAAATTTATTCATCAACAACATACATTTCTGTTTTAAATTTATTCATCAACAGCATACATTTCTACTTTAAATTTATTCATCAACAGCATACAGTTCTATTTTAAATTTATGAACTTGAAACTGGAGATTTGAATATAAAAGAACTGTTTTGGCGACTGCTCTCTTTGTTCAACTATTTTGAAAGAAATCAAGCAGTAACACTCCAATTATTTTCCATTTTCATTTATTGTTCAACAAGAAAAATGTTTACCAAAATCAGTGACAAAGCCTGTATACTGTACTTATAGATTGCACGAAAACAATATAGACAATGCAATTTCCCAACGTTATGGCTAAAACTGTGCCACTTTAACTATGAAGCTTCGTAAAAATTGTATCCTAGGATGGAAAGTTGATATGCACTATTATCTTATTCAAAGGTCAAAACATAGGCCTGTTTGGCATATTTTCACATCTATATGCGCCGAAGTTCTAAGAGTTTAAACTTATATTAAAATTTTGTACTACACTTTCTTTCACTTTGGGTCTTCCCCATAATTAAAGTTCGCCGCCATATATGTATACTTATACTGGTATTATTCCCAAATTATGTCTCTTTGAGATGAAACATGGAGACCATATCTGGGAACCAGTACGTAAACCAAACATGAATATTATATATCTCCCCAAATAGGGTGGTTTGTGAAACAGCTGTATTTACAAAGTTCAACCTATACTAACATTTATTCAAATAGAAATCACTTTATTTTCTCTAACTTTTTTACGTATTTCTTTCCACCCACCCCTGTTTTAATTGTTTAAAGAATCTGAAAACAAGACTTTAACTTACGTCCATTATCACTGAACTAGTACACATTTTTTATTGGGGCCAGCTGGTGCGAGATTATTTCGCTGTATTAAAGACCCATTGATGGCATTCGGCTGTTTTCTGCTCTTTGGTCGGGTTGTTGTCTCTTTGAGACATTCCCAATTCCATTCTTAATTTTATTCAGCTTACCCTATGTGCATGTTTTCTGACATCAAATGTCTAGAACTTGTTTGAGACTTTTCTGATAACAACTTGAAGGCACATCAGAATACTATAAATGTATAGTTTAGTAGTAAATCATTCCAACATTCAAGATTAAGTATCCCAACCTGCCTCAGTCTCCAGTCCACATCATACTCATGTTACTAATTTGCATGTACAAGGCTTTAAGTAAACTATGCGTACTGTAAACTGTGAATTTATGCTGCGTCATCTTATTTAAGGCCAAGGATTTTCTCAATCTTCAGGAAATATTTATAAAACTCTTTATTTGAGATAATTTCATTAAAATCTCTGAAGATAAACCAAATTTAGTGAAATTCTTCATGTTCTCTTTTTTCCAAAATGTAGGTTGTACTTTTGTAAAAATATACATGTTGTACAATGCAATTTACCATAGGAACTCCCTTTACGGCTAAAACTGTACCACTTTTACTATGAAGTTTGGTCAAAATATATCCTAGAATGGAGAAGTGATATACATTACTATCTTATTCAACCGTAAAAAAATGTAATGTTTAGCAGTTCTGTGTTGACATGAATTATCATTGATCTGGTGATAATTTCAGATTCACTGTTTACAAAACTTTGAATTTTGAAATACTAAGGGTTTTTTTACCTCAGGAATAGATTACCTTAGCTGTATTTGGCAAAACTTTTAGGAATTTTGGTCCTCAATGCTCTTCAACTTCGTACTTTATTTGGCCTTTTAAACTTGTTTTGATTCAAGCAACACTGATGAGTCTTGTGTAGACGCAACGCGTGTCTGGCGCAAATATAAAATTTTAATCCTGGTATCTATGATGAGTTTATTTAGCTTATTTTCAACATTTACATGAACCACAGCTCTAAGAGCTTCAGAATTCTAGTCGCCACAATACATGTGTACTTATACTGGTGACATTCCAAAGTAATTAATCTATGGGTTGAAACATAGAGATCATATCTGGGAACCAGTATGTAAACAAAACTAACTATGAAAATGACATCCCAAAAGAGGCGTGGTTTATGAAACAGCTGTATTTACAAAGTTTAACCAATAAATTATCCATGCTTTTAAAACGAGAGATTGTTTCTCGCATCAAAGAGCGATAGTCATATAACTATTGACAATCTTTTATCGCTATTGAACCTACGACGTCGTTGGTGTTTGGCAGCAGCACGTGCGCATTTAGTTTTAGCGATACATTTATATCTCAAGCACAAAGCCAGATATGAAAAATTTTCTTTAACAAAGATCAAGGAAAAAACACAAAAAACAATAATTGGCCTTCACATGCAGAAATATCATTATTAAAAGGTTTACTTTCAAATGTATAACAACTTTACAACATTCATTCTCCACCAAATACGATAATTTTACGTAAACGTCTGGGTAATATATGTTTTATTTCAGAAGACATATGTTTTGAACATGTTGCTTGGTGCTAAAGAGGATAACAAACACTGCAGATGAACCAAATGAAGGAAATAATTTGTACTCTTATAGTTTTGATTCTGTATACAAGCACAAGTGGTATATCTATAAAAAATATGATCTTTATTGTTTATCTGATATTTTCTTTTATAAACATTAACAATATGATGAAAAATAAATCGCTATATTTTGAGAAACAAATACTTTACGGGGTGTTTTGAAATAAAAACAACTGCCATGTAGCTATATATAAAACCAGGTTCAGTCTATCATTTTCTTTGGAAAATGTTTTACCAAGTCAGGAATATGACAGTTATTTTTCACTGTAAATATAAGGAGATGTAGTAGGATTGCGAATGAGAAAACTATTCACCAAAGTTCAAATGAAGTGGATTTAAGCAATTAAAGGCAACCGAACAACCTTCAACAATGAGACAAACCCATACCGTATAGTCGGCTATGTAAGGCCTCGACATGAAAAATATGAATTGATTTCATTGAGAAAACTATGACCTAATTTATAACAAAACAATTTACGAAAAACAAATATGACAGACTATACTAACAACAGTCTCCTGAATTTGGAAAGACATATAAAGAATGTGGGAAGAAGGGGGTGGGGTGGGGGTAAAACATAGTTAGGAGTGTTCAACCCTCCCGTAACATGGGACAGTGATGCAAAAGCACAACACAAGCACAAACTACAAAATCAGTTTCACACTTGTTCTGTTGATTGAAATCAATTGATTTTGTCAGTTTATATAGAATTCCCTGAATTTGCCTTGGGTTTGTTATTTTGTTATACTTTTTGTCAATGTAGTTTTTAACAAGCTGACGAATCAATTTTGCAACGAAACGTGTCTTTGTATTTCTTTCTTTAGTAATGGTACCATGTATGAGCTTAATATGCAGGTTCATTTGATTCATAATTTTATTTTATTATCTTTTACTTCCTTGTTCTCTATAAATGATTTGTCCAGACATATTTTGTTATAATTAGTCATCATATTGTGTTTATTTTTTTTATTTTTATTTACAAACTGAAAAGTATGTTCATTTTAATCTGTCTACAAGCGTATTTGTGTTGTTGTATAGATATTCAGACTTAGCAAATCCATTTCATAGTTACTTTTTTATAAGCACTTTTGTCTGTAGAAAAAAGGTGAAATTACCAAAGGAATATTCAAAATTATAGTTTTGAAACGAAATGACAATGCAATGGCAAAAGAAAAAAAACATCAAAATAAAAATAAAAGCAACACAAAAAGAAAACTATAGACCCTACAACAAAATCAAGCACAACAAAAATCGGAGGTGATGTCAGGTGCTTCAGAAAGGTAAGAAGAACAGGTTTAAGAGAAAAGTACTCTATGTTTTATGTAAGTGTAACAAATCTGGCACACCATCCTTAGTTCAGGTCAAAATGCAAATAACTGTTGTTCAGGTGCTGTCATCACCGTTAGTTTTATCACCAAGAATCACATTCTTGATCTGATAGTGAAGATCTATAATTACAATTGAAATGATAGAAATAATCAATTCGAAATTGAACAAACAGGTTTTATTTACATTTCTCATTTCGGGGCATTTTATAGGTGACTATGCGGTATGGGCTTTGCTAACTGTTGAAAGCCATATGGTGATACACAGTGGTTAATTTGTTTGTCATTTGGTCTTTAGTGGATAGTTGTCTCATTGGCTATAATACTACATCTTCTTTTTATATGTTTGCTGAAGAATGTCTGTCACCAGTCTCTCCTTTTAAAAACATACTTAACAAATGCATATTAGCAATGTGTTATGACAAACAATTTACATGTTTATCAGACAATCAGTGAATAAATAATTCAAAACATCTAATAAACATGTGTTACATGCCAATAATTCATATATGCCGGTTTAATTGTAGTAACATTTTCCTGTAACATACATGTTTGTCTCACATGGCAAGCTGAAAAAGATGGAATTTCTTTTAAATGCAAAGTTAATAAACTTTTATGGAAAGTTATGTTTTATGATCCGTCAAACAAGGAATTAGCGCATTGTTTAACGCCAATTCCAAAACCCAAATGTTACACTTCGGATACAAACACCATATGGCAGAGTCGATCTACAAACTCCACAATATTCGTTGTAAAGCACCAGATTGACAATAGTCTCAATGGGCCTTGGAAGTGCAGTCATGGAACAAACGTCTCTGAAGCTATTGTTAATATTACAGTTTTGAAAGAAGGTCAGTATTTACTTTATTTAGCATGCAACATGTATATGATCATTTGAAAGAACCATTTAGTTCTTCATTCGAAGTGACTTTTGGCGTTGAAATGAAGTAAATCCAAGTAAGTTGATTAACCTGGATCAGGTAGTAGTAACAACATAAAAAATGAGCACAGAAAATTTTCAGAATTAAGAGTATGACTTATATGAATTATTGCTGCCATATTTTACACTGGTAAAAGTTTAATAGCCATACTTTCTCATAAGTTTGAAATTGTTCAAATAGTAAGTTCACGAACTCACAAATCGGTTCTGTATACATATGATAGAGCCAAAAGACAATAGTGTAGTTACCGATGTTCCATTAATGAAAATATACTAAACAAGACAAAACAAAAATGATGGGAATGCATGTTGTCTAACGGGAAGGTATTCGGTTACGTCGACACGACCAGTGTATCTTGTTTTGCATGTATCATATGTCGGGCAAATCCACACTCACTTGAAATGTTAGGAAACAATCCATACAGAACAGTGCAAACACATGTTTTAGCACTCACGATGAAAGACTGTGTAAGATTGTGACATTAGTTATCAAATACCTTATGGTGACCGTAAAACATCGATATCAGTCGGGTGTATTTTTGAAAATTATAGCTGTTACAGTTTTGCGTGAAAAACATACACCTGTGAATAAGATTGATTGAAGGTAAACATAACCTAACAACGAATCAAACCGAATATATATGACGTCATAAATACTAGAAAATAAATATTTTATGAGATCAAGTCAATTGGGATCGATGAAAAAATGTAAAGGTCGGGACAATTTATAATTTTCTGACAGTTCGTGAACATAAAATCACAAAGATATAACGAAAATGCCAAGAAAAAAAAAACCATGTGAGACCTACTTATAAGAATTTGTTCTATTTTCTGAATTTTTCTGACTGGTATATTGGTATTGTGTTCCAAATTTTTATTTTTGTTTGAAGCGTATAAAACATAAATTGATGGAAAACATACGAACGAGCCAATTCAAAATTATCAGTCGATAAAAGAAAAAACACTAGCCTAAACTAGAATTAATAAAAGCAACAGACTAAAAGGAACATAACTTGGAAAGAGGCATCACAAAGCAAATAATAAGTTAATGAATATACTTTTAACTTTTAAACCTTATTATTAACGAGGTCTCGAATTGCCGAATGGTCTTTGAGTATTTCATCTACAATATTGCTGGACTTAATAATCACTGCTTTATAAAAAAATGCTTATTGGGATATACAAGTACCCTGCCACGTCCACTGTATTATTTGTATTTGTATCCAGCCTTTTCAACTGATTTTTATAGTTCGTTCTTATCTTGTACTGTTACACCACTGTCCCAGGTTAAGGGAGGGTTGGGGTCCCGCTAACATGTTTAACCCGCCACATTCTGTATGTATGTGCCTGTCCAAAGTCAAGAGCCCGTAATTCAGTTGTTGTCGTTTGTTTATGTGTTACATATTTGTTTTCGTTCATTTTTGTACATAAACTAGGCCGTTAGTTTTCTCGTTTGAGTTGTTTTACATGTCATTTCGGGGCCTTTTATAGCTGACTATGCGGTATGGGCTTTGCTCATTGTTGAAGGCCGTACGGTGACCTATAGTTGTTATTTTTGTGTCATTTGACATCTTGTTGAGAGTTGTCTCATTGGCAATCATACCACATCTTCTTTTTATATTTACGACACGTTAAATAACGACCCAACTTTACAAAGCATTCTGTATTACCATAAAGTACAAAATAATGACGTTACTGTTTTGGCTGCAACGCATGCACCTTTCAATTATTACGATAATTTAATTTCAATTTTGTTTTAGATATCTGCGAAAAAACAGAAAAGAGAGTAAGTAATTTGATGCAACATCAGAGCAATGGAACGTTAAACCAAAAAAAAAAAGAAAGCCAAGAGTGCTAAAAATAATACCTCTTGAATGCACATTGAGTCACTAGACTCCCATAATATACAGGTTAGAATGATAAAATTAGACAATACGTGTAAATTAGTGTAGTTGTTTAATCTTTAATATTTCTACATTTTGGATTACTTACTTTTCCTTTGTTGTGTTGTTATTGCAATTATAGTTTATTGAAAAATACTTACAACGAAAAAGACAGAAATTATGAAACGACTGAAAGCGATAAGGATTTGCAGTATTTGTTAATTATTATATTTTTCTCTCATATGCATTTTCAGTTCAGTCCTCATTGGTTCCATCAGCTCTGCAAGTTTCTTCTAGGTTTTGCTTTGTACAAATTTTGATCACGAACATCCCTGTGGATACTTTAATTGTCGAAATGACAAAATGTTGACCAATAATGTTAATACTCTTACAGGCATATCATTGTTTTGCATACTTGCAAGTACATGTAGTAATAAATGTCGCATTTTCACAACCAATTATAAACATATATCAATGCCATTGGGACCAGTCATCAACCAGAGTTTGAAACAAGTGAATATAAGCAATTAGAGGTCAACGAATTGCATTTAATAATGAGAAAAGTCCATAACAAACGGTCTTTTATGAAAGGGTCCAATATGAAATAGGATATCCTTTTTACGTTACAAATAGCAATACTACATATGTATATGCAAAGATGTTTTCTGTTATGTATGATCGTATCAATAACAAATAAATGTTAGAAAATGTGTGCTTCTAATCGATACACTTTCAGAGTAATTAGTGGTGTTTTCTTTTCCCCGATACGTTTTATAAAAGATGGAATTGAAAATAAAATTTGCAACATATCGATCGATGTGTTAAATTACATCTTTCAAGCACTTGTATTTCATTTTGTTGCTTCTTGATCCTCACTGGGGTCTTTAATAGCTTGTAATCCGGTATTTTGGAAAGCTTACTTTGACCTGCAGATCCTACATCTATATCGCTTGATCTCTAGTGGCTAGTGGTTACAAGTGCAATCATGTCAGTGCTTATTTTAAATAACCATGAGTTCAGATGCTTTATAAACTACCAAATAATAGAAGTAGTTAACGTGTACACATTTAATATCTACTTAAAGTCTTGAGGTATGCATGTTTTGTTTGTAAGCAAAACGGTGATGTAAATGTATTTGCATAATGTATTACAGTGTTTTATTTCTATCATAAATATTACTAGTTTCAAAACTTTCGACTGATGTAGATTTTCATAGTGTAAAGAATATCTAATTTGATGATATATTATGATTTGTTATTTCTCGTTCCTAGTAAAAATATGGGGTTTAGTGTATGCCTTCCCGAAAACGAAAACATTGATTATTTCTGTCAAGGACAATTATTAATTTATTCATTAATGTCTGCTGGAAAAAATCCTATATAATTAGAATTTAAGCATAAAAGTAATAAATACAAAATGTTAAAAATTCTAAAGAATAGATAAAAATCAAAATTAAAATAAATGCAGGAAAATGTTACTGTTACTGAAATATGTGATAGGTGTTGATAGATGTTTTGTCTATTTAGGCTGTATTGTCGGTTGGGATAACTCTAGGAATCGCTATATGTTCTTTACCCATTAAAACTATTTCTTATGACTTAAGAAATGCTTAACGCGATTTATTCAAGGCAGGCAGAATTCAATGAGTTCAAATTTTTACAAATAAATAATTAATGCGTCGACAATCAAGAACTTAAAAGGTGGTTATATAATAATAAGCTTATAAGAAGACCTAAAAGTATATTTTACTCCTATATATATAGAGGCTCAATAAAATTGAGAATGGAAATGGGAATATATCAAAGAGACAACAACCCGACCAAAGAGCAGATAACAAGCGAAGGCCACCAATAGGTCTGTAATCTAGCAGGAAAACCTCGCCCCGGAGCTGGCCCTAAATAAAAATATGTACTAGTTCAGTGAAAATGAACGTCATATTTTTGGGGTATTTTGGATCATCAATGCTCTTCAACTTTGTACTTGTTTGGCTTTCTAACTATTTTGATCTGAGCGTCACTGATGAGTTTTATGTAGACGAAACGCTCGTCTGGCGTATTAAATTAAAAGCCTGGTACCTTTGATAACTATATAATCATACTAAACTCAAAAACATATAAATGAACTACAATTAAAACAACATACAAGACTAACAAGGCCAGTGGTTCCTTACTTGAGGTAGGCGCAAAAATGCAGCAGGGTCAACTTGTTTTGTGTGATTTCAACCCCATTAATATATAAGTAAATGTTATAGCATTTTCTTTGCTTATTAAAACAAACAAACTTCTGTGGTTGATTCGCTTTCATTTCTGCAAAAATCCGGACAATAGATAAACAATAAACACATACCCTCGCATGAGGTGAAAAGGCCTCTTGAATTACCCTTCATGTAAATAGTATCACATGAATATATCTTTTCTGGGATTACTAAAATATACCTGTTCACCAAATGAACAAATTGTTATTCATGCTCGCTGTACTTATACATCTGTTTACGATTTGTACTGATGGTTAAAGATGTAAAATATAGATTTTAAAATTGATATTTTAAGTAGGAAAAGCATTAGTTAAGCTAAAAACATTGATGGTTATGGAGCTTCTTGACGAAATTATTGATTTACCTTATATTTGCATTGGTATTATTTGGGTTTCAAATCGAAAGACAAAACTCTAGATCCTGCTTTAATTTTGGTACATGACATTTTATGACCTGCATGTGTTGAAATCGTATATGAAAAGGAAAATGGATGTTATGGGCAAAACATTTTACACTGTATTGTATTTAAAAAAACAAGTAGTTCGAACATCTGACACAAATTCCTAAAATTCACCTAAGTACATCCTATATATATTAATAATACAAAACTGTAATTATGACTATATCTTTACCTTTAAAAATTTGTGAGAGTAATTGAATTCTAATACAAAGTGTTTAGAATAAATTTTGTAACACATAGTGAAAAAAAATTTAATGATGAAAACAGTGTCTTAAAACCTGTTAACCAAATGGACAATACTTTACTACTTCAATGCTTTAACCAAAGGGCAGGATTTTCCCCTTTTTAAGGCAATTGTCGGGCTTCAGCTGTTTTCTGCTCGTTGGTCGGGTTGTTGTCTTTTGACACATTCCCCATTTCCATACTCATTTTATTTTAATTTATCATGCTATTTCTTAACTCACCTTTATATATAGAATAAGGCAAAACTAAGAAAGAATAAATCAAACATAAAACAAAAAACGATGTTCAGAATGAAAAAAAGAAATAAAGAACAAACACAATGAAGCATAAAAACTTATAATCAAAAGAAAGAACGTGTACGTTCAATAAACCATAAAAGAAAATTATTTGCAGTACAAAATTTTGTGTTAAATATAGTTAAGCCAAACTTTTGTAATTGATATACTCATACTTGAAATTAATCGATTGAAGTCATTTAGAACACATGACACAATAATATTGACCAAAACAGAAAATATACGCAACTCCTGTAAAATACATTTTCTCAAACAAGCAAATACACAGAATGAACATTATTTTAAGACAAATTTATTAATTGAAATATTGAATTAAATTTCATCTATTTATACAACATTGTACAATGTATTCAAAGGTACATGCTATGAAGAATTCTCTGCATGGACGATGTTTAACTTTACCTTGATACCTGCCGCCAGCTTTCTTATCCAAATTGCTACAACTGTTTCTAAAAGGTTCAGGAGAAGAGGTAACGCGTAAATTGCGTATATTTCAGTGAAACTATAATATCAAAAGTATCAAAATACTGATCACATGGCACAATTCACGATCAAATGATTGTTATTGTATCCTGATAAATCGAAGCTTTCCATAATCACAGACAATCTTGTAACTTCGTAACCTGGAAAGTGCATATGTATAAAATGTGCATGCAAACAAAAAGAAATAAACTCTGTTAATAATACGAAAACAAGTACAATAAACATACTGAACTCTAAGGCAAATTCAAAAGGAAAAGTCCTTAACAAAACATCAAACGCTCTAACTCAAATTGACAAGTAAAAAAACATCTATCATATTCCTGAATTGGTTCAGGCAAAGTAAATGGTGAGCTAAACGTGGTCTTATAGCTAGCTAAACCTCCCACTTGTATGATTTTATTTTAAGCCCACCTGGCCCGAAGGGCCAAGTGAGCTTTCTCATCACTTGGCGTCCGTCGTCCGTTGTCCGTCGTCGTCGGTGGCGTCGTCGTCGTCGTCGTCGTCGTCGTCGTCGTACGTCGTCGTTAGCTTTTACAAAAATCTTCTCCTCTGAAACCACTGGGCCAAATTTAACCAAACTTGGCCACAATCATCATTAGGGTATCTAGTTTAAAAAATGTGTCCGATGACTCCGCCAACCAACCAAGATGGCCGCCATGGCTAAAAATAGAACATAGGGGTAAAATGTAGATTTTGGCTTATATCTCTGAAACCAAAGCATTTAGAGTAAATCTGACATAGGGTAAAACTGATTATCAGGTCAGGATCTATCTGCCCTGAAATTTTCAGACAAATCTGACAACCTGTTGTTGGGTTGCTGCCCTGAGTTGGTAATTTTAAGGAAATTTTGCAGTTTTGGTTATTATCTTGAATATTATTATAGATAGAGATAAACTGTAAACAGCAATAATGTTCAGCAAAGTAAGATCTACAAATAAGTTGTCATGACCAAAATTGTCAGTCGACCCCTTTAGGAGTTATTGCCCTTAATAGTCAATTTTAACAATTTTCGTACATTTTGTAATCTTTACAAAATCTTCTTCTCTGAAACTACTGAGACAAATTTAACCATACTTTGCCATAATCATTATTAGGGTATCTAGTTTAAAAATTTGTCCGATGACCCCACCTTCCAACCATCATGGCCAACTTGGTTAAAAATAGAACATAGGGGTAAAATGCAGTTTTGTATTATATCTCTGAAACTAAAGCATTTAGAGCAAATCTGACAGGTGGCAAAACGTTCATCAGATTTAGATTTATCTGCCCTGAAACTTTCAGACGAATCCGACAACCCGTTGTTGGGTTGCTGCCCTGAGTAAGTAATTTTACAAAATTCTGCAGTTTTTGTTATTATCTTAGATATCATTATAATATCTAATATCTAATACTATTAATTATGATTTTAACCTTATTTTACATGATTTCCAAAACATCAGTAAATACAGGTGAGCGACACAGGCTCTTGAGAGCCTCTAGTTTTCTTCATGATAACATGGTTATTTCTATGCAACTTTCATGTTTATAAAATATTGATGATTTTAGGGAGCCAATGTTTTGACAGAATTCCTGTGTTAGCACTCATAAACAGTAAGTAATATTATTTGACAAGTGATAGAGTACAAAAGAACACTAGAATGGCCAACAAAACATGGAATAGATAATATACACATATTTGAAATAATTTTTCATGTTCATTTTAAAATCGACTTTTAAGCAAAAGGCACTAACATTTTATATAAATTAGACACTTCAAATCACAAAATTATCAGTTAGGCAAGATCAACTAACAAGTCAAATTTTGCCGATATAGTTAGTAGACTTTAACTCTTTATAGCAGTGATTGCCCTTAAATGAGGATTTGTTTTACCCTCTTTTGTGTTTTGAGCATTTTCAAAGCTCGTATACCTTTTTTCATCATTCACATGAATAAATCACTGTAAATTCAACAAAGAATATAAATAAGTAACGAAAGACATTTCGGCAATATGGTCCATCGAAGTGTTAATAAAATGGTAAAAATCTAACTTAAGTATTTGAAGACATGCAAATTATATAATTATATAAATATATATGAACAGCCATCATGAACATTGAATATTGCTTTCCACTTTAAAAGTATTAAGAAAAGTATCAAACTCAGAGGAATATTCAAAAGGAGAAATCTATGAATACTCAACAAATCAAAAGATCGACTATATTAACCAACACGACGAATGGAAATCATTTGTCATATTTTGACTAGGAACAGGCATTTTCTAAGAACATGGTGGATTAATCAAAATTGTATAGCTAGCTAAAATTCTCACTGCTATGACAGTTTTCACAGTTCCGTTATATTAACTAAATTTGATGAGGAACACAAATGAGACATACCTAGTTAACGTGGCAATAGTTGGTATCCAGCAACAAAATTGTGTAAACATACATCTTAAATATACAGTATAACTAGCTCAAAACCACATCAGGCAAATGATTGAGTTGCAACTTATACAACGGGAAACTACAACCGTTTAGCATATCATACATATTTGTTTGAAGTCATTAACTTGTTTGAAGAACTAGGAAAGCACCAACAGACGTTCTGGTTTTAGTTGGATACTGAATATCAAATTAATTCCGATATATGAGATGCAAGCACACGCTTGAATAAGGGCTTTATAGGGACAGAACAGTACATCAATATATCTGAACATAATGTGAAATAACTCGGCAACATTTATTTTGTCTCGTCTCTGAAACAGTTACTGCTTCAAATGATTACAATAAAAAGTCAAAACAAGTCGGCATGAAAAATCGCAAAATACTTGTCCGCTTGAATCAGACTAATTGAAGTTGTATTAATTCAGAAAAGTCAACACATGTGTTTCGGTACAAAATCTCAGTATTTTATTAAATAATGATATCTTTGGTGTATTTTGTACATTGCTATCTACGGTTTCTGTCTAAGGAATGAATTATTTGCTATTATGGATAAGTGAGTATCAAAGAAAATACATAAACAATAATTTATATCTTAGGGTCGGAATGCATTAAAAGACTACTAGGACATACCTGGATATACAGTAAGTTTAATTCATTCATTTACGAAAAATCATTTTATATTAGTTTGAATAGTCGTTCGATTTGCTCATGAAATAATTTTACCGGCCATATTAACAATGATTAACAAAACAGTTTTGCATCACCGTTCACGGTCATTAATTTACATGTAATGTTTCATATTGTAAACGCATTTTATAAATCCACAAGTGTTTACAATAACTTTGATTTAAATCTTCTTACACATGTGGAGCAGTCTGTTTACCCTTCCAGAGCACTTCTGATCATTCCCAGTTTTAAATGCGGATCGTGCTGCTCAGATTTTAGTTTTTATGATGTGTTTTGTGTACAGTTTGTCTTTTCCGCGTTTATCGTTTTTGCCATGACATTGTCGGATTGTTTTCGACTTATAAGTTTGAATATCCCTTTGGAAGCGTTCTCCTCACTTGTTCATGTTGTTATGTATGTATTAAAATGTGATACTGTAAAATCTTTTTTTTAATTCGTGTGTTTACTTTTAATACCTTTTATAAGAACAATCTATTGTGTATTTACTTATTGTAAAAGTATAGCAAACATTTAGTTGTCAATTTATATTATTTGACTTGAGATAAAAATATGAAAGGTAAAAGTGAGAGGTTTAGCGCTATAAAACCAGGTTCAATCCACCATTTTCTACATAAGAAAATGCCTGCACCAAGTTAGGAATATAACAGTTGTTGTCCATTCGTTTGATGTGTTTGTGTTTTTATTTTGCCATTTGATTAGGGACTTTCCGTTTTGAATTTTCCTCGGAGTTCAGTATTTTGTGATTTAATTTTTAATTGCTGGTGTCTTTTTGTTTGTTTGATTGTTTTATATATATTGATTTGTGTCGTCATTCATTTATGTACACTAGCATGTTTAATTACAGAAAGGAGATATGTTTTGGTTTGTGTTCTGATTTGCATTACTACCGGCATTCCGACAGCTGTGGGGTTATCAAGTACGGAATGTAAATGTATGTAAATTAAGAAGACAGTAGTTTATCAATGTTCGAATCTCGTAAATCGACAAAACTGAGGGAATCGCACGAATTCAAACACTAAAAATGGATTTTATTCTGAAGCAGTCATGTTGTTCTTAACATCACCTTCAAGACTGAACAATACATTATTAAGTCATGCTTATGCTGTTTGCACAACAAACGCTGCATACTTTACTGTTTACAAATAATTTCATGAGTGATACGTTTTAATAAGATATTTTAATGCCATACGATGGAGCAGATTGTATGGTACAACTGAGATATAGAAAGTTCAAAATGAAAAGTTGAAATAATGACATGTCATAATTTCTAATTTGAAGTCGTCTATTGTCTACTGTTACACCACTGTCCCAGGTTAGGGGAGGTTGGGATCCCGCTAACATGTTTAATCCCGCCACATTCTGTTTGTATGTGCCTGTTCCAAGTCAAGAGCCTGTAATTCAGTGGATGTCGTTTGTTGCTGTGTTACATACTTGTTTATCGTTCATTTTGTATACATTAATTAGACCTTTAGTTTTCTCGTTTGAATTGTTTTACATTTGTGATTTCAGGACCTTTAATAGCTGACTATGCTGTATGGGCTTTGCTCATTGTTGAAGGCCGTACGGTGACCTATAGCTGTTAATTTCTGTGTCATTTGTTCTCTTGTGAAGAGTTGTTTCATTGACAATCATACCAAATCTTGTTTTTATATCTGTATCAATTTCAAGCAAAATACGATATGAAGATACGAAGCAGAACTTCAACTTTGGGTAGCATCCTTTATCTAGTGTTGATTGGGATATAGGAGATACACACATTCCTAGAAATCTATGTGTAGAAATGAAGATTGTTTGAGGATCAATTTTAAGATCGTCCAGATGACTACTGCTTCATATCGTTAGGAAAAAGTATCTGTCTACCCCAAATTACCAAGTTCGATTGTTATGAGTACATTTGATTGATAACGATTGAATATCACATGCAAACTCAATCAACTCTATAAGAATTCTCAACGTCTAATTTTTCACAGATATTTCGATTGAACACAATTGAACCTCAGATATCAACTCAACCAACTTAACAGAAAATTAAAAGACCTCGATCGTAACAAAATATTAGATTTATCACAAATAAATTTCACCAATCAAGAGAACTGGCAATTGCAAAACTCGATCGTTTCAATGTCAGTACAATTATTTGATTGTACAAATCAGCTATAAATCGATCGTAAAATTGATTACATTATGTTCGATTGTGACCCTTAATAATAATGATTTAGCCAGAAAGATGAACTAACCACTTCTTAATCTTTCGTAACGACTGAACATGATACGATCGTGAACCTTAAAAATTAGTAAAGGAAGTTTAGTGAACTAATTCACTTATAATCAATCGTGACGAATGGAAACAATAGATACGTTGTGAGTTTTTAATGGACGAGACGAAGATGGATAAATATACCAAGTGTTAATCGATCGTAACTCTTGAATAAGATTGATACGATTGTGTGTCTTGGAAGTAATCAAATTTGTTGATTGAATCTGTAAATTTTAATCGATTATGGCGATTGCCATTGTATCAATAAAATCGTCATCCTTTAAAATGAGAAGAGCTATGTATTGAGCTAATTGATCAACTGTTACTCGATCATAACAATTGAATACTATCTAAACGATCGAGAGTTCTAGAAAAAAGTTTATTTAATTGATCTACCTTTAATCTAGTATAAAGATTGCATACGATTGGTGCTATCGTGCGTCTTGAAAACAAGAAAGTCAGTTGAGGTAATTGATCGAATAATAATCGATCTGAAGGATTCAATACAAACGATACAGTCGTGGCCCTTGAAACCAGTAGATAGAATTGCTTTAACTGATCAAATCGTACTACATCGAAACGAATGAGTACAAGCATGACTCTTGTAAATAAGTAGGAACAGTTGATTGAATAAATCAACTTAAAATCGGTCGTTAAGAATGAATAAAATCGCGAGCCTTGCAAGATAAAAGACGGGTGATTGATATGATCGCATTTGATTTAATTGTTACAATATAATTCGATCATAAAGGTTGAATACTTTGAAGCAATCGTTTGCAATGAAAACAAAGGAAAACAATGATGGAATCGATTAACTCTTTGACGACATGATCGATTGAATATATTAGCTGAAATGAGCTCAATTGGGAATATTTCATAGTAAAACCCTACATCAATTGAGCCATTCTACAATAGTTTTCAATTTAATAGCGTAGATAAAATAACATATACACCTTTTCAAATAATGTCTACCAATCGAGTGTCGGATAATGAACTGTGTAATTCAAAGGTCAAAATATACTGAAAATAATTAAAACTTGGTTATTGATTCTAATCATTATTATAAGAAAGTAGATGTAGCAACATGTATAAAATATAAAATAGTTTTAATCTCTATTGAACACATGTGCCATTTTCAGATAAAGAAAGTTTCATCGTGCTTGGTGGTTTACTGGCTTTGATACTACTGATATGTTACCACAATGTGGAAACAAGTATGTATAGGTTAATCATTTTGGTAATGTGATTAAATGACTATTTTTTTTTTTTTTTTTTTTTTTTTTTTTGTCAAGTGCATATAATGTGTTTGACTTCTGGATGTGTTCACGTTTAGTAATCCATAAAGAGCCCTGATATAACAAAATAGAAAACAATTCAAACCAAAAAAGCTAACGGCCTGATATATGACAAAACAATAAACTTGTCATATATCTTGAAAACCATATAAGATCGAGAAAGTATAAGAGAGGCAAACATGCTTACAATGTCTAGATCTACCTACTTTTCGTGGCATCTTAGTTAACAGATGACTTCCTAGGATTTATTGCTCATAAATTATTTTTTTAATTATTTTAATGTGTTGACCTATACAATCAAATCATATAGTATATATCTATAAACTGTTCAACTGACAAAGACATAAATAAAAAGCCAAACAGGATCCTGTAATATCTAATATTTTTTTAATTTCTTGTCAGTGTTCAATGGCCGCGTAGATAAAATAAGAACATTAAGGTTAAACGGATTAATAGTGTTATAGCATTATAACTAGAATATATAAAGAACTAATGTTATTAGATGACTCATGCAAATGTTAATAAATTATTTTGTTATCATGTCCTGGTTTTTTCCTTTATAACTCAAAATTATATAGAATGGAGAAACTCAAAAGTAAAATTTATTAGCAATAAAAGATGCTAATATGGCAGAAACAATTTAAAGACTCTTGAAAGAGTAATCGTCCTTGAGTGACGATTTTTACCAAAAAATGCTTTTTACACTTTGTTTAGAGTTAAACAGTCACAATCAAAATTGATCAGATATATAGGATCTACAAGAAGGCAGACAAGGCTTAAACCGTTGGATAAATTCCTCAGGGATATTGCCTTTAAATGTTGGTTTTTGACAAAGTTTTCGAGTTTATGCCACTTACTTCAAAAATCGAAAAATATAGATAAAAACTGAAAAGAGCAAACATGATCAGCAATACAGCAAATACAAAAACGTCAATATGTACGATAAAGAAAGGCTGTTCAATAGTCATAATTCAATTAAGTAAAACAAATCTGGGTAACAAACTAGAACCGAGGGAAACACATCAACTACAAAATGTATAAGAGGAAAACAGCGGAACAACAGAAACACTGAACTACAACAAAAGCAAACGCCAACATACATAGAAACGGACTGTAAATACGATACCAGACATGAGTTTATGCCCTAACATCTGTTTTGTTTTTAATTATACTGAAACTTTTGATATATATGTAGGACTCTAAAGTGCGATTTGGACGCTAAGATGCGATGGCCACGCTAAAGTGCGATGGTTTGATGCGATAAAGTGCGATGGTATATACTATTTAATGGAACACGCTTCAGTCCGATGCATTGATACGCTAAAGTGTGTTTTTCCGCGAAAGTGCGTTTGTTCGCGAAAGTATAGACAACAAGTATGCAACATTAAATAACATTATGACGTTACAAGCCGTTTGTACAATCAAAATCGACATGCCGATAAACTTGAATGTTTGTGCAGATGAAGGGTTTTACTAGACAAGAAAAGAAAGAAAAGAGAAACAATTGATCCCAATCCGGAACTTTTTGGTCGGTGCTAGAAGAGTTTTAATCCAGATGAGTTATTTCCAAAAAAAAACAAAATGCAAATCTTTGATCCCGCTGGTAATAACTTATAGATTTTAGCCAAATTCAGCTTTACCGGCAGGAACAAACGTGTTTCTGTCAGGATACTCGAAAAAGGACTTCTGATAAACATAGAAAATGACGATGGTATGGGAAGGTGTATACCGTAAAGAGAGTGAAAATGGCAGAATATACCAAGTGTCAAAGTATTTAGTTCGTCCAAATTTGATTTAGAAACTCCATCTATTCTTGTAATCCGATGGCATTTACTTGCTTGAAATAAAAGCTACTTTTTTATTTTTCTAGTTTTTAAAATAGATTTTTGAAATACGGTTCGTCATTTCTGTTAAAGAGATAAATTCTCGTCAACAAGACAGTAATCTAACGACGACCGGTGTAGTATCATAATATGATTTCCAAAGAGACAAGTCCAAGACTAAATGTCATTAATGTAATTAACTAAATGTTACCATATGGCTTTTAACGCGAGCGTTGGTTTACCCCGTAGAAGGAAATTCTATAAAGACCAAAGGGTATCAACACGAACAGCGTAAAACAATTCAAAGGAGAAAAATAACGGACTGATTTATATACAAAACAATAAACAAGAAACAAACGAGAAGATGTGGTGTAATTGTCAATGAAACAACTATTCTCCAAAGACCAAATGTTGCTGATGTCGTTGATGCATGCACCTAATAACATTATAGCAAGCTATATAGGACCACACAATGACTAGTGTAAAATAATTCAAAAGGGAAATACAGAGGTATGATTTATAAACACATCAATTGACGAAAACTGATAGAAAAAAAACAATGCCTGAACCCCATTCCTGTTACATCATCGCACTTAAGCGTGTTATATACCATTGCACTTAAGCGTGTCATACCATTACACTTTGGCGTGTCATCTGATCGCACTCAAACAAACAACCATTGCACTTTAGCGTGACCATAGCACTTAAGGGTACCATCGCATTTTAGAATCCTACATATACAGGTAGAAACTGTAAAAACAAAGACGATAAGCTATAAGAGAGCTAAAACATCCGAATTTGCTGAAACTAATGGATGATTCAATAACCCGAAAGAAGTCATTGTCTATTAATGATGATTTTGACAAACTTTCAGGTGAAGGCGAAGTTGTTTTTTAAATAAACTCCTTTATATTATCAGAATCTTCATAAATGTACCGATATTATACTTTTGACTTCCCAGACACGAATTCACCTATATCTTTCCGTATGCAGGTCTTGCAATGACTTTAGCTACGAGACCTCTCGTAATAACTTCGGCCACCGCACAGCGCAAGTGCAAGTGGACACAGTGATGAAAGAATGTAGACACACGTGGTCCGGGGGTGGTAAATAGATTCTTAAAGAACAAATGCAATACAACAAATCATTCAACAACTGTTAAGGAATAACTAAATTAACAAATAGGAACACATGGAAAATATAAAAAAAAAAAAAAACGAATGTCATGGCTGTTTCAATTCAACTATCTGTCACGCTTTCCACGTGCTGTGTTTTAATATTTATCAGTGTCACGATCCGGTGAACAATCACTGAATGAAATATCATTTGTCGGTAGTATGTTATATATGTGTAATAAATATAAAAAATTGCATGCAAGACTTAGTTTAGTATATATGTATGCAATGGTTCAATAATTTCGATAACATTAAAATTTTCAGAAACTCGTTTCATATGACTTTCAAGATCTACCGGGATCCTATGGTTTTGTCATAACTATATACACGTCAACATTTGTAGTCAGAAATTTCAGTGGCTCATGCAATATTTACCATCCCACAAAGTAAACAAAAATATTATCAGATCCTTGTAAGCGATGCGTGGACACTTGACCTGTTTTAAATCAGATTGAAACAAAATAACTGATAACGATAAACATAATAAAGGGAAAAAGTAAATCGAAATTGCATATCTTTACCAGGAAAGCGATAATGCAGGTTTTCGTTATACTAAAATTGTTTCAAACCTTTATCTTCGAGATCCTTTAATTTGAATTTCATATTGAAGGTAATTCAAGAAAAGCAGAAGTAAGACATGCTGCTACAGCAACCACAGAACAGTATGTGGATAATACGGAAACAGCAGGTTATTACGTATATTATTTTGAAAGAAACCAATTTTGAAGTACAAATTCCTGCTGCAGGTTATAAACCAAGACAAGCACGTTGGACAAAATGTTGGATGCACGAAGTTTGTAACGCATTGTTTTCTTTTTTTTTAACTAGCTATTTTTGCAACAAAGTTTTCGCGGCGAAGGTTTAAATCATCAGACTTCTTTAAAGAACATACAATTTGAAGAATTTAGCGGTTACTGTGTGCAACGTTCTATATGGTTTTGTCCTGAGTATACTGAAACGAATTTTTTAACCCTACACACGCATTCATACAAACATATTTTAATTAATAAGTACAACATTCACATAGTTATCTGATTCATTTAAAATGAATTATTGGGATACACAACAACAATCTATCTGAATCACTGGAGGACATATATTCTCCTAGAATATTATTTGTAAGCAAACAAACGTATAATTACATGTCATGTACGTTTAAAGCCTTGATAAAGAGAGGCGAAAGATACCAAAGGGATATTCAAAGTCGAAAATAAACTGACAACGGCATAGCTGAAAAGAAAAACAAAAACACATACAGACAAACAATAGTATACAAAACAACATAGAAAACTAAAGACTAAGCATGAGATTTAACGTCCACATTCCTGCCGGGCATTGATCGATACATATTTCTTTATTCACGCAAGACAGCCAAGTAGACGTTCGAAGTAATGATTATATAGTCAGACGGGAGAATTTCAAGGTGATACTCTTTCTATACCAAAGTCAACCATTTGGCTTTGAATCTTATGAAATAGTTCACTAGTATAAAACATGTGAAAATAACAGTTTTGAAAGAACTCAAATCAACCACTGAGGTGTAATTCAGGCGTATATTTCATTACAAATTATAACAAATAAGTTCTTAATAACAAAACAACGAGTCTAAAATTGTTTCAAGATCAAAATGATATATTGATATAACGTCTTCATAAAAGAGGCGAAAGATACCAAAGGAATTTCAAAGTTGAAAATAAACTGACAACGGCATGGCTAAAAGAAAAGACCAAGAGACAAACAAGTGTACACAAAACACAACATAGTAAACTAAAGACTGAGCAACACTAGCCCCACCAGAAACTGGGGGTGATCTCAGGTGCTTCGGAAGAGTAAGCAGATCATGCGCCACATGTGGCACCCGTCGTGTTGCTCATGATAGTTCAAATACCGGTAATAACTCAATTCGGTAGGTCACATTCAGAGGAAAGGGACGGGATTGTAGTTACGACATTTGGATAAACTAATCTTTACCAAATACTTCTATATCCGAGATCTGTGATATGCATGAAAAATATTTGAATTAAACATATGTTCATATCACAAATGGAATCAAATAAGAAATGAAAATATAGTCATGTGATTCAAAATGTTTCAACTCGAGTCCTTGCACTGCAAATATGAAAACTTAAAAAGAAAAACAAAATGGAGAAGTTTGTATTATTCTTTGTATGTATGCACTTCAAACTAAGTGGGAACCAAACTGTAAACACCATAAGAAAAAAAACAGCATCCATAAAATCATTATAGGCTGGGCAACACTAACCCCACAAAAGCTAGGGTAAGCAGATCCTGCTCCACATGTTTATGAAACAGTTATTTCGCAATTGTCAAGCACCGTGTAATAACGTCCGTAAAATACTTACAGAAATAATGTCAGCTTTACCACTAGTAACGCTTACATGTAGTTGAATTAACGGAGCTTCCTTGAAAGCAGCAACCCTCTATAAAGAATATCATGGTGGGAAATCCAAGTTTTGATATATCAGATTAGCTGGGAGATATATTCTCAATATGCAGAACTGCTGGAATGTTGCTAAGTATACATGTCAAATTTACAGTTGGAAATTGAAATCATCTCTTATGTCGTAAAGTTTTTCTCAACCGACCGTCTCTGACAATTTCTAGGTGCAAGTCAGGATTTGAAACCAAATATACCGTATATGTGTTATCCTTTAATTCAAGTTCGATTGGACATATGCGTTAAACATTGTCACCAAATTGAATTATTCAGTTGGAGAATATAATCTAAAAAGCGGGAAATATCAAACTAGCTTCTTTTCATTTTTCATGAAAAGCTCCCGTATGAAGTGCATGAAGTATACCTCGTACGAACATTATCTACGTTAGACGAGCATTTCAGTGTTTCAATTGAGATTTTTTCAAAGCATGATTTGTTTGTCAAAAAAGAAGTTGTCTGACGTCTCTATAAGGATGCATATGAAATGTTGCCGCTTCTTTGATTGCTGATTTGAAAAGCCCCTTGCTATCTCTTTGTATTATTTTCACAGGCGAAAATAAAGACCAAATCCCTTTAATTCCCAAGACCGAATCACTTTAACCAGCAAGAGGTACTTACACTTTGTGGCATGAAATTATCATATTTGATACATCCATCATTTTAATTATCAACCGTGTCTACTTGTTAAAATTTCTTATACAGATTTAAGATATTTTGTTTTTGACATTACACAACAGATACACCGCAGCTCAAATATCAAGTATACACCTTTATTTTTTGTCAAATGTCAGAAATAAATTTGCTAAATCATTAATGCATTGAATATCACTGTGTCTACGGTACTCCGGAAAAAAAATTGTTTACACTCGATATTATCAAATTCGAAACGGTGACTGACATTGTGCAGCCATAGAAAATGTTGGAATTTTATTTATTTACTTGTTACTTGTATGAAATTGTAAAATATAAGTACAGACATTACTATTGTTTATTGTGAGAAGTAATATTTTCTACAACTCAACTAGATTAATGGAGAAATAAGTAAAATGAATACCTTATTGCGCTCATCTATGGACCAAGTTGTAGTGGAATACAAATACCTCATAATGTTTATTGCACTTTAAATTATAATGATATTATATTGGTCAGTATATATTAGTATGCAATGGCGACTACATCGAACATGTATAGTAAATGCGCGATTGGCGCTCAAGCTTGTAATGATGAGGTCTTACTATATGTTTATGTAAGGTTAAATAATGTAATGTTATTCACAAATAATACACGATGGTCTTGAAGTATAGATTTTGCGTAGTGACGTTGTTTATCATCTTAATAACGTGTTATAGTATTCTTTTATTTGTCTTAATTAATACTACTTTTATTGTTAAGCTCAGTTTTTTGATATATCCATTTGACGTGACTCTGTGCTTATGTATCCCGTCATACCTTGAACGACAAAATTATTTCATTTTTTAATATTACTTTTACTGTTAAGTCTGTTTTTTGTGATATACATTTGACATGACTCTGTACTATGTATCCCGTCATAATTTGAACCACACTATTAGTTTATTTGTTGATATTGCTTTTGCTGTTGGGTCTGTTTTTTGTGATGTCCATTTTGCGTGACTCTGTGCGTATGTATTCTGTCATACTTTGAACGACAAAATTGTTTTATTCATTGATATCACTTTTGCTGTTGAGTCTGTTTTTTGTGATATACGTTTGACGTGACTCGGACTTATGTGTCCCGTCATGATTTTAACCACACTATTATTTTATTTGTTAATGTTGCTTTTGCTGCTGGGTCTGTTTTTTGTGATGTCCATTTTGCGTGACTCTGTGTTTATGTATCTCTTTATACCTTGAACGACAAAATTATTTTATGTCTACCTGTACGAATTTCAAACGCGCGATTTTACGCCAGTACTTAAAACCTTCCATCCTTATTGGTGGATTTTACATAGATAAATAAAATCGTATGATATAAGCATAATGAGGATATTAAATTTGATGTATGCCCCTTTTGTGCTTCTTCGTAACATTTGTTTGTTTTATAGTGATTAAGATGATAACACAATGTTGACTGCTGTAATCCTATTTTGACATTTTACCAATTGTGTCTGTTTGTTTTGTTCACGCATCGTTGTCAATATAATGGAATTTGATACGACTGTCATACAAGTGAGAGGTTTGGCTAGCCATAAAACCAGGTTCAATCCACCATTTTCTACATAAGAAAATGCCTGTACCAAGTCAGGAATATGACAGTTGTTATCCATTTGTTTGATGTGTTTGAGCTTTTGATTTTGCCATTTGATTATGACTTATATCTAGAAATTGACTATGAGGGTCGGTTGAAAACAAAACTTTACGACAAAAGAGATGATTTCAGCTTCCCAATTGTGGATTTTCATTTTAAACCAAGAGTTCCAAATGGTGAAGTTGAAATCATCACTTTGTAAATTTTACGGACGCCATCACGAGTTAGTTGACCGTTATGGAATATCCGTTTCACAGATGATATCGGATATGTTCCTTATGTCGTAACTACAATCCCGTTCCTTTTCACGAATGTGACCTACCGAATTAGACTATTTACCCTATTTGTGACATTTTACCTATTGTTTTGTTTGTTTTGTTCACACAGCGTTGTCAATATAATGGAATTTGATGCGACTGTCATACAAGTGAGAGGTTTAGCTAGCTTTAAAACCAGGTTCAATCCACCATTTTCTACATAAGAAAATGCCTGTACCAAGTCAGGAATATGACAGTTGTTATCCATTCGTTTGATGTGTTTGAACTTTTGATTTTGCCATTTGATTGAGGACTTTCCTTTTGAATTTTCCTCGGAGTTCAGTATTTTGTGATTTTACTTTTAAATAGTTTCAAATTTCGAAGCTCATTTTAGTTGGGGTTATTTGTTTTTGGTGGGGGAGGGGAGGGTAAATGTGGTCTTAAACTTAACTTGGCCTTTGAGATAACGATTCCCCCAAATCCCAAATGTATTTACAATATTGTTAAACATTTTGAACACCGTTTTTGGCAAATAAGTTATATTCTTAAATGTGGATCTAAATTTGAAAAATTGGACTGTGTGATATTTCTTATTAATGATTTGTCTTGAACCCTCAAAGAAATACATTTGTCCATTTCAATTATTCATACACGACATATAGTTGACCTAATACCTACAATATCGAGATACGGACTTTACCATATGAAATTAAAATTGATTTATTAACTGTGAAAGGAGGTCAATGACAGATTAAACCTGCAAGATTGTACAACTTGCAACATTCCGTTCACCAAATAAAATGATCCGTTGCGCACAGTATTTGCGAAACGGACCGGTTATTACAATGACCATTGAGTTATGATATTGAGGTCAATGCTAGATGAAACCTACAAATGGTCTAGTAGATCTTACAATTATTTCATACACCAAATGCAGATGACATACAATATACAATTTCTCAGATACTAACTTGACCACGAAAACTCAACCTCGACCACTGAACAATAAAATATGGTAAAGGTCAGCTCAAGATGGTATACGATATAGCTATATAGGCCTACACAATTTTAAACTTGCCCAACGTCATTAAAAAGAATGCCAATTTACCATAATTATTAAGGAAAGGAGAGATAACTAACCCATTTATGTTTTCGTTATTTATAGAGGTTCTTCGTTTTATTATCTAGATGAGCTGGGACTGTTGTACTAACGGATTATTATTTGAATAGCCCGAGGAAGTGGTATTGAAGAGGAATTTGGTTATTGTAATTCTCTGCGCCACATGAAAATTAATGGTCAAGGGCAATCCTGCATGCGGATAAATGTGTCTTAATTTTTCTTGCTAAATTTTTCTTGTTTTTTTTTTTTTTTTGGTAAAATATTTTTGTTCAGGATATTTGGAAACTTTCCAGATAAATTTGTCTTTTTTTTTTTTTTTGCTTAATGTTTCCGTTTTGTTCTTGTTGAATATTTTGGTTCAGGCTTTCACAGGAAATATTATATCGTTCCAAGGAAGAGTAGAATTTTTACTTACATAACCATTCTGTTGTCGAAGAACTTAGAATATCAAATGGGCTTCCTTCAAGTTTAAAATTTGTACACTATACGAGTTTGAACACTAAACTTTACTTATTTCATATCTAAAAACGTAAAGAGAGCGAAGAGCATCATATTGCTGTCCAATATTTACTTGTTTGTATTTCGCCGTTATAATATTTTTTTTCATAAAATGCAAAAACAAATTGTTTTGTTGCAATAAAGAAGGATTCAAACATATAATAAGTTGTCCCTTGGTTATATGTGCAACGGGCTTATTATCGCCTGATGAACGCCATATTTTAATCTACACAATACTTTTATGCATTATTCTCTATGACGAAACCGGGTCACGCTTTGTTGAATTTATAATGAAACTGGATCGTATTATATTCAAAACAGGGTCCTTTAATTTTGACATGACCAATTTCTATCGTTCCATGCATAAAAATACATATATTAAGCTGCAAATAATGACAGATCTCGCTATCTTCCTGTATATTTTTTCTTTTTGTACGTGTTTTTTTCATACAATGTGCACAATTTGAATGAGATATTCAATGAATTCGATGAAAGGTTCACTCTATTTATCATTTTGCTATGTAATTTTATTTATTTTTCCAATAATCTAGAACGGAGGTAGAATAGATTACATATCACAATGGATAATAGTAATATTTGTATTTACCTTTAAAATTTCATACAAATAACAAATAAATAAACAGAAATCCAACTGTTTCTTTGACTATTAGTGTTCCGTCAACGTACTGGATATTAGATACTATCGAGTCCACACATTTGTTGCCTGGAGCATACATCTTGAATAATAGTTAACAGACGATTTTTAACTTTAATTGGTCAAGCAGTTTTGTTGAGAGAGTCTATTTTAATTTCGCTTTATTGCTGACAGATTTTCTACGCTTTGTAATTTAACAGAAAATGCAAATAAATCAAGATACACAATTAAAAGTACAATTATTATTATAATAGTTCTTTCTACACTTTGCACTAATTTGAAAAATATTCATATATTTATTTCAGAATGTTACCATTGGAATGACACTCTCCTTATCGCCAAATATGGTTTTGAATTTACAGTGAAGGAATGGAGACAAATTCTGGTTGCTTAGTGTTTTGCCTGTTAAAGGCGTGAGCATAGTCTTGGAAAACGCACACAGCTTATATCCACTTCATTTGAACTTTGGAGGATGGTTGTCTCATTGGCAATCATACCACATCTCCTTATTTTTATACAGTATCATTTTGGCAAATCAAACATTTATATAATTTATGCTTTTGCTTAATTTGTTTGACTTGGATGATTTATTCAACATAATGTGCTTACTCGTTAAAGTTATATGAAACGAGTTTCTATAGTGTTACGGAAATGATTCAAACAATGTATATGACGTCCATTATCACTGAACTAGTATATATATTTGTTTAGGGGCCAGCTTAAGGACGCCTCCGGGTGCGGGAATTTCTCGCTGCATTGAAGACCTATTGGTGACCTTCTGTTGTTGTCTGTTCTGTGGTCGGGTTGTTGTCTCTTTGACACATTCCCATTTCCATTCTCAATTTTATATATATTAAACTATTAACTATATGCACGATATTTATTTTTGTAACGAATTTCATTTATTGAAAATTTTTCCTGGCTAGTCAACTTTTGTGTTTTTATTGCCAAGGTTTACCAGACGTGACCTTAATAAACAATCAACATAGCATCATGGAGCATGTGAAAAATAAGTTAAGTGATCGACATGCAATAGAGCGATGTTTTTGTAGATATATAGATGCTTACCCAATTGTGTCGGTATAACGGAACTATCAACAACTGTCATACAAGTGGGAGGTTTAGCTAGCTATAAAACCAGGCTTAACCGACCATTTCCTTCGGAAATGCCTGTACCAAGTCATGAAAATGGCAATTGTTTTTCACTTGTTCCGTTGACCGAAATGGACTTCCTCTTTTAAAATTGCCTTGGACTTCGGTATTTTTTTGGTACTTTTTTAAATATTTTTATTCATGTTTTTTTTTTTTTAAATGTCAATCTCAGTTTTTCCTTCGGACCTGTTGTTTGCGATTGGCGAATTTATAATGAGAGGTATCGTGTTAATGTCACTGCTTTAAGCCTTGCGAACATCGTTATCTTTGCCTCATCTTCTGTATGTCCAAAGCCGAGAGCCTGCAACCTAGTCGATGTCGATGGTTTCTGTTTGCAATAAGTGTTTTCGTTGATTGATCTATTCTATGTCAGTCAGTTGATTCTGTTATTTGTTATGTTGACATTATTTTGATCTCGAGACATTTTAAATTAAGCTCATTGTCTTTTGATAAAGATGCATTACTGGCAATCATAGCATATCACAATATGTGTTTACCTTTCTCAAAAAAGAACATATTATTTTATTCATGCAAAATACTAATGGCATTAATCACGTCAACGAATGACTATTTTGCTGTTACTGTAATTGGATCGAGTACAACAGGTTTGCTAACAAGTTTATGGGACGAACATTATAATAACATTTTTGATAGTAAAGTATTCAAAATATAGAATCAAAAGTGACAAATGAGACACACTGACCTGCGTAAAACTTTAGGCGAGATTTTTACAATTCCAAAAAATATTATATCGTCATTAACTATTGTTTTGTCAAATTGTTGCATAACCTTATTATAAAAAAGAGGCGAAAGATATGAAAAGTCATCAGTCAAAAAAACAATGCTATGGCAAAACGAAAACGAAGAAAAGACTAACAACTGTACAAAACACAACATAGAAAACTAAAGTCTGAGCAACAAGAACCAAAAAAAAAAAAAAAAAAAAAACCGGGGGTTGTTTCATGTGCTCCGCATGGGTAAACGGATCCTGCTCCGAATGTGGCACTCGTCGTGTATATATGTTCAAGACAGAAAAAACCGGATATGTACAGTTTAATGTTTCCTGAATGTAGTTTTTTAAACAAATATTAGAAAGATTTTTTTCTAATGTAAAAGGAGGCAATACGTGTACGTAAAGGTGACCATGTTGTAGAACCATTTAATGTCGTCGTTGTAACATCGTCTTTCTGTTCATGATGTCAAACATATAAAATTAGCACCTGTTAAAACTCATCAAAGATACCAGTTTTACATTTGGTTTGCTAGACGCGCCATTTGTTAACATGAGACTCATTAGAGACGCTCTAATCAAAACAGTTGGAAATCCAAATCATATACAAAGTTAAAGAGCATTAAAACTAACACCACTGTCGAAAATCGGTTGTGACATATTGACTTTAATGTTACGCAATATGAAGTTGAACACATTCGCATACTTAATATATGCACAAATTTTTTTTCCTGATCTCTGTTGTTTTAATGAAAAATTTATATTTATTTGTATGCAATCTGAGAGTAAAAAAAAAAAAAAAATAAAAATGACCATGAACAATACGATCCTTTCACAATGGATTACACCCATTGCAAACAATAAACACATAAACACGTACATCCTAACACGCGGATTTTACCGTTTAATTAGTGTGTTTATTGGCATTTTATGAAATAAACCACTAAGTTTTATCCATTACTTTCTTCAAATGAGAAAAACACTGTAGTATCTTTAAACCTCAATGAGTCTTCCATGATTTACTTTTATCAGGAACGTTCAATACCAAAAATGAAGGCACCATTGAAAATACTAAAACACGCCAAGAGTTTTATTACCAAAAAGGAGAATGAAAAAAACCAAATCCACTAAGTATTAACATTTTGCTTGATGGATCATAATTTAACTTATATATGCAATATTTTATATAAGAAGTATTCAAATGATTTCATTAATCAATTTCTTCATAATCCTCGTCAGTATCGTTTCCGCTTATGCGCATTTCACCCTCTTCGTCCTTCACCTCTGAATAATGACGCTCCTGAACATTTTCAATAAGTTCTAGATAATGGGGATTTGTTCTTTCATATACATGGTCATCATTCTGTGATTCTGGGGCTGAATGATATCTGTAATGAAATAACATGCCATATATTAGTGTTTGGAATAGGTTTTATGGAACTTTTGTTACAATTTTGGTTTGCACTGAACGTCCATATACTCAATACATTTGTCAGATAAATATGCAATGTGCAATAAAAACGATATTGTTGTTAACATATATAGCGATACAAAGCATCATCATTAAACGGTACTTGTTTTACCTGATCTAAAGCATATTGAAAATACAGTTTTAAAAAATTCAACATATTTATCTTATATTGAAAAGGTGATGAAACTAAACTTTCTAAAGTTGACCAAAAGTTAATTCTTCACTAATAATGAAATGTGTTTGGACTTGAGGTAAATGGAACCCAATAAGAAATGTTTTTCTATAACTTATGTCCAATTATAACTATCAGAATTTTATTATTTTCCGCCCACGAATTTTAAATTTTATCATGGTACAATTTAAAGAGCGATAAATCGTCGAATCCTTACTAATGTGTAGGTTCTTTGGCTTTTAACTTTTTCATGTTGTTAAAGTGCTGTGCAAAACAAAAATAAAAGCACCTTGATGTATATGAGTCTGTGAAATTTGTTTTAGAATTATCATAAATAAATCAGTGAATCTTGATTTCATAAAACAGAAAAACCTCTATTCCATGGCAAAAATAAATATTTTACAGAACAAGTACCACGTATGAACTCAATGCGTAGTTTTGGACGCTTACGGTTTTATATCATACATATAATACATGTCTTATCACAAAATACCAATGCGTGTTTAAAGTACAGCTCAAATACTAAATTGTCTACTGACGAAACATATCGCACATGAATCGTTCATGACATTAATTCAAATACGCGTTCGGAATACAAGAAGATACGATGATTGTCATTATGTAGCCACTGAAATTGCACATATGCATGTAACAACATTTTGTAACAAATTTAGAGTAATGCTAATAGTATTGAAACAAATACCATGTTAATATACTAAAGACATTTAACTACTATATCATAAACATCTTAAATTTTACATATTTGACCCAGAAGGATAGTTTAAAACTTAGTTTTGGACAGAAAAAATGTAGTGTATATCTCGAAAGTTTTAATCTCTTGGTTCAAATGTTTAAGGCACAATTAAATTCTACGAATATTGATATCTGTTAGGTTTGTATCGTATTAGGGAGTTTATATTCATATTTGAATTTAGTAATTCTAGGGGCCTTATCATATCTTAACCTTCAAACAAACACTAGTTAATCAGGATTAATAGACTTTTGATAAGTCTTAATTGCGCAACATAAAATACCTAAAAGTAACTTACATAGGAATAATTGCGGATCGTTCCAATGGGCCAACAATATGGACAATACCTGTTTTACACGAGAAAAAAATAATTAAAAGCATACAGTTTTTCACACAAAAAAATCACTCTTTAAAAACAATATTCTAGAATGATTAATTCGTATACGAAAATATTTTGGTAAACAATGTTTTACTAGCATTGGTTATTTCAAAAGAGAGGCGCAATATACCAAAGGGACATTAAAACCGTCAGCGCTATGGAACAAAAACGAAAAAGACCAAAAGACAAACAATAGCATACAAAACACAACATAGAAAACTAAAAACTGAGCAACACGAATCCCCATCAAATCAGGTGGGAGGTGATCACAGGTGCACCGGAAGGGTAAGCAGATCCTGCCCCACACGCGACATCAGTCGTGTAACTCCTATACAATATGTTGATAAGTTGTATCAAGTGATTAGGCATAACAAGATAGCGGATTGGTCATTAACTATAATCTAATCATAAGACATCACCGAAATAATAAACGATTAGTAAAGTAAATGTTCTAACGCAGAAACTTGACCGACTGTGAACATTTTTAATAGAAACACGTTTTTTTTAAGGATACACTAGACTGTTACCGGTATAAACAACCCATCTGGATTAACCTTCACCAGTAAGGCTCAAAGCAGAATATTTGAATGCCAAGGATGTATAAGAACCGAACAGTTGAAGAGCTATATGAACCTTCTCTTGACTTTTAAATTTTTTTAATATCGTTATGTAATATTAAAAATCCTTTTGGTCATATATTTCCTTGCCGTTTATCGTTTATCGTATGCATAAAAAAATCGCTACGCACGAAAGTTTTATAGTGATATTTCATTCATTAGCATTTGGTTGATTCGAATGGTAGAATAATGCAAGTCTTGTGGGTACCATCAGCTCATAGTCTGAGTGATTTTCATAATCTTGTTTAAAAATTTCCGGTTGAAAAAAAATGTTTTTTTTCTATATATTTTTTTTTAAATAAAGTGTCAACTCCCTCAGGCAAATTTGACCTTAGATACATTTTGTTACTTTGTTAGGTCCATTTTAGGTAGCTGCTCAGGTCTTTATAATTTATACATTCCTCGCTTTCAAGTGATTAGGTTTTTGCGTTCCTGATTAAGGTAAATCCAGAAAAGCTCGTCAGTCGCACACTATTTATAAAGTGCTACTTTTATTTATTATTACTGACGCTATACCACTACAGGCAAACTGTATGCTCCCAAAACTATCATCAGATCAGTAGCAATGCTTTGGTATTTACATGAGTAATAACATATTTTTTCTAAATTTCCAAGTAAATAAATTGTTTAATGAAACTAAGGTTTCAACTCCTTCAGGCAAATTTTAGCTTTGATTAATTGTGCTAATTTTGTAATTTCATTTTGATATATAACTCCTAACGTTTCTATGTATTTGTATATCATTGGTTTCCAAATGTTTAGGCTAGAGCGTTCTTGATGAAGGTAAATCCAGAAAATTCCTTTGAAAGCACACTATTCATAACGTGTTATTTTCATTTACTATCACTGAGTCGACACTAAAGCTGGTGGACTGTAAATGCAAGGTTATTATCAGCTCAGTAGGCTATAATTTATTTAGATATTATGTTTTCTTTTTTAAATTCCCCTTTGATGAATTAAGAAAGTTCCCACGTTTGTATATCCCTGGTTTTCAAAGATTTAGATTTGAGCGTTCCTGATGATGGTAAATCAAGGAAAGCATTTCGGACGGACGAAAAATATATAGTAATATTTTCATTTATAGGAATACTAAGAATCGTCGGAAGTCGATACAGTCGATAATCTAAACGTAACATTGGACTTATATGATAATATTATATAATTACTAGATATGTACATATGTATGATGGATTTGTATTATGTGTGCTGGGCGAGTTTCCCATTTGAATACTTTCCAAATTATAACAGAACGAAATCAGCTAAAACGATTTGACTGTAAACATTTGTCTATGCATGACACAAGTATGTCTGATAAGTCTGATACTAAACTGAAATCGATATTTTTCGGACGCCATTACGGGTTGGCTGACCGTTATGACATATCTTCCAGAGCACCTAAGATTTCTATTTGTATTTGAGGGTTTCCTGCTGTTGTTCCTCCTTTCCTTATTTGTTTGTTGATATCTTATTTATTGGTTTAATTTCTTTGGTTTTGTTTTTGGTTTTACTATAGTTTTCTTCTGCTCTGGATTTCCTGTCCCTTTTTCTAAAGGAGATTGAGAGTTGGTTTTGAGATTTTGTACATGA
>JAASAO010001889.1:0-60349 GCA_017311375.1 Mytilus coruscus
CTTCACCGTACGGACTCCAACAATGAGCAAAGCCCATACCGCATAGTCAGCTATAAAAGGCCCCTAAATGACAAATGTAAAACGATTCAAATGAGAACACGAACGGCCTAATTTATGTTCATGTACAAATGAACGAAAAACAAATATGTCATACAGCAACAAACGACAACCACTGATAACAGGCTCCATGACTTCGGACAGGCACATACAGAATATGCCGTGGTTAAACTAGTTTGTTGGCGCCAACCCTCATCCTAACCTTAGATAGTGGTTCAACGGCACTACACAAGATCAAACCATACAAAACAAGAAACGAAAAACAAATAAGAGAAACAGCAACAAACGACAACCACTGAATTTCAGGCTCCTGACTTGGGACAGGCACATAAAGAATGTGGCGGGGTTAAACTAGTTTGTTGTCGCCAAACCCTCCCCTTAACCTGGGACAGAGGTACAACAGAACAACATAGGAACAAACTATAAAAATCAGTTGAAAAAGGCTTAACTCATCAAATGGATACAAATCGAAATACATCTAACAAAAACAAAGAGTCGACGTAGACGTGTACATATACATCCACACAAAAGAAAACAAAAAAACTAAGTACAGATCTGAGAGTACTCGCAGCTACTGACAGCTAATTCAAAGCCAATAACAACTAATGAAACAAATCGTGCATCTAAGACTAAAATATCAATCAGTACACATCCAACATCCATTAGATTTAGTGTAAAGACGTCATAAACAGTCAGAGAAAAACATGGCCTTTCGTAATGCCAAGATACAGGTATCGACAGATTGAACAGACATGAATGTCCATATGTATATAAAAATAATATTTTGCTTGATTTTAATCTACTGATAACAAAATCAATATTAATACCAATAAAACAAAATTCAAAGATCTAATTATAGTGTTGAATTGGTAACCTTTTAGAATAAGTTTATTTAAAGGATCGATAAGTTTACATGCACATATAGAAACGTAAAAAGTAAAATAACTAAAATATCGAACTCCGAGGAAAGTTCAAAACGGAAAGTTCCTTATCAAATGGCAAATCAAAAGCTAAAACACATCAAACTAATGGATTACAACTGTCATAACGATCACAACTCTCTTTTTGATTAGGTAGAATAACAAGGGATACTATAAAGAACACCAGAAACAAAATGTACAAAACAAGCTTTACTTCATAATATAGGAAATGATCGCATTCACAGTGAGAAAACTCCATTTACTTATTTTCCTGCTAATATTTAATAATGATTTAGCATTCAAGTTGTATATCGCCTTTATTTCAGCCATTTAACAAGAGCCCTTTTTTGGCAATGAAAAACATCAACTTTGATCTTTTAACTAGTTATATAAAACCGATATCCCCTTTTTAGGCAATGATATGATTATGTTTTAATAACATAAACACTTGCACAATATTTTGCGCTTTTTGTAAGATTTCACGCGTATATCCTTTTCTTATTATTGCTTTTGCAGATCTCAAATCTCATAATACAAGTATTAAATATAAAACTACACGTAGCAATACAAAATACCGGGAATAATCACAGTTACTAAGACAAGCTCTAGCCACTTAATTCTGTTGATAAGTTTTACAATTACATACACAAAACCGATTTTTTTTAAGCACTGATAAATGTTTGTTTTTTTTTTTTTTTGTTGTTACACAAATACTGTCTTATGTTTGACAAAATGTTGCGCTTTCTTGGTAAGATTCTTTCACGTATATTTTTTTTTTCTCTTTTTGCTTTGATTTTCATTTAATTTGCTTTAGTGGAACCAGTTGACAACCAGCTCTATCTTTCATCAGATGACCTGGATTTAGCTCATGTACATAACTTACGTAATCAAAACGTAACAAATACAAGTTTGCCATCAACTTCTCGGGATAACCAAACTTACCAGATGCAACTTCATAACGAAAATGGAGGTACTTTTATAAGATTGTAAAGTTAGTTACTGTTTTGGGGATATTTTTGTTTGTACATGTTTGAGAACAGTTATATATGATATTTTAGAGGAATATAAGCACATAATCTATCACATACACATATCCATTACACAACAACTGTGCATGTATATATACATTGTATACTAGTACTCCTTATTCACAATCATTTCCTCTTTTCCTCGAATTTGACTGTTACACTTACACCAATTGAAAAGAAAATGTAGAGAAGATATTCCAGATGCTTTTACAAAAATCCGCTTGCGTTTAACTTTTAAAGCAAACATTGTTAAGTATGTCTTTACAAAGGATAGAAATGTCAAAGAAACCGAAAATTCCAGTAAATGTCTAAAATGTCGACGCCATTTATTTCTAAAAGTAGCACACGGAAGTATATTTTTATTACATATTTTAATTGACTAGGGGAAAAATAGCTTGCACGAAAACTTTCGTCAAAAATTTACCATGGGTTAAATTCTGTGTCGTATCCCCTTAACTTACACAACCTATCAACATAATCACAGATGAACTTTAGACACGTGTTATTTATCTAACTTTCTACATGTATAACTAGAAAATCGATAAGTATGAGTCTTCTGGTACTGTGATTATTTTTTGCACCAGGTCGTCAAGAAATTTTTATGCATACTCAGGATGATAAAAATAAAATATTAAAGGGACGTTCTACAATGTTGGTCAGTCTGTATTATGGCTTGGCAATTAGAATTGAATGCGAGAAAAAGATTGTTCGGTAAACGCAGTTCGTTTGCTGAACAGTTTTCGAAAATCTCTCCAACCCATTCCCCTAACCTACTTTTTTACACGATTAAGCCGTCCTTTTTTCTTTACCTAGATATAGGAAAATGTGGTATGAGTGCCAATGAGACAACTCTCCATCCAAGTAACAATTTATAAAAGTAAACCATTATAGTATGTTCTTTTTTCATGGACCATTTTTCTTCCATTATTTCAGATTTGTAAACTAAACTATACGGAAATTACATTCGACGAAGCACCGACAATGCATGATGCTGCTATACATGGAACATGTGGAAGTGTTAATAGAACAATTTATTCTGAAATAGATTTAATGGCAGATCCGGTAGCGCCACTTTCAAGCAGCGAAAGTGAATGCGATGAAAATGATGAGGATGATATCTTATTCATGCATATGTAAAATATTGAAAATTAATACAGAGGTAGAGAAAGCAACGAATCGAATCGTACTTTATATATATATACATTTCTTTTATGTTAACAAAATGTAATAGGTAATGCTCAACAAGTCACTGTGGAGTAATTGGTTAGTTCATGAGAATTTGCTTAAACATGTACATGTCGCGAGCCTACCTAAAAAAAATACATGTATACCTAGGAATTTTATTTGTTTTATTTTGTCATTAAGTCGGTACAATCCTCACATGTACAGACACTATTGCTTCGGTATTGGCGTGCATTAACTCGTCTGCTTAATGGTCGTTGATAAAAATGTGATACAAATGTCCCTGAGACAAAATTGACCTTATACGACTACGGCTGTTTTAATTAGGTCAATTTGATTAGAATGTCTCAACCGTTTTTTTTTTCAGATTTATGCACGTACATTTTGAATGCGATGAACTAAAATGTGTTGTACCCATGGATATAGTATAATTATATAGAATTTGTAGATACATACTGTATTAACATGATTTACTAACCACTAAATTCGGGATGAGAAGAAGAATAGTCTTTTAGTTGAAAGTATTGTTTGACTAATTTATGTTTTTGTTTATGAATTAGGTGGTCACTTATGGTTCTATTATTGACATATTGATGCTACATGTAATAATTTCTCCAAGAAGATGAGCTGTTGGATTACAAGTTTAACCTATTAATAGATGTACATTATTTATCGATCAAGTGCATCCGTCCATGTTCACAATATGATACGTACATAATTAATCTGTCAGATAATAGTATTTCTATTTTTGTTTTAGATTAAATTGCATTGGAATTTTACAGGATGCACTATATTAACGTAAATTTCATATTCAAACGATGTATTCTCAATGAAACAATCATACCATTGCGATGAAAGACAAAATGAAATATGAAATATTTTATGAAAAATACAAATTATGCATAGATTGTTTTCAAAGCGATTAGCGCACGCTCTATAAAATACCTTACAGTTCAACATGGTAAAAGCAGTTCACCAACTGATTATGTTTGCAAGAACTATCAGTATATTTCTTTTTGCCAGTAAAAAAATATGAGCGTGAAGATTTATGTTTTTTACTCTATTTGTTGTTATTTTATAGAATATATTGATTTGTTTTCTACATTTATCTAGCTTTATCATTTTCACATAATGCATAATTTATTAGCTAATTTTTCAATGTATAGCATTAAAAAAGTATCCAACTTATATTTGTCTATTACGCCACAACGTTTCATTTCTAACATGAAAATGGCAGCTATGATAAAGGTATCGTAAACTACATTCGTTAATAACGAAAGTTTCAAATCGATTGTTTACGATAAGTTGTTTCTTTAAGGTAAAAGTAACACTAAATAAAAACATAATTGTCTTTTTTATACTTTTTTTCGATTATGTTTAGTACATTTCACTTCTTAAAACAATTCTAAGAATGAAAGACTCGTTAGCAAACCATACCAAAAATGGTTTCGAGGGATTTCAATCTTAGCAAACCATACCAAAAATGATTTCGAGGGATTTCAATCTTTCCACCTCACCTTGTTGTTAAGGTAAATACGTATAATCAAATGTTATCGATTTTAGTACGAGCGAAACTTGCTCTTGGTGAAAACTTGGCAAAATACGTCTGAGACCAAAAGTCTATAAACTATATATATAAATGTGACAAGCAATCATCCTGGTGTATCATGGCAGAACTCAACATTGGATTGTTCTTTAAATATGCCACAATAAGGCACTGATTTCTATTTGAAGGGGAGCAGCATAAAAAAGAGATAAAAGCACCGAGTTGCACGAATGTAATGACAAACTTTTCAAAACATTACTCCATTCGGTTAAAAAGAGCACAAATGTAATAACAAATAATTAAGGAACTTTAAAAGAAAATTTCATGACCGACCGCGAACAACATGACCAAAAAGAAAAACAAAAAAACAAAAAAACAACTGACTTCAAAATCTAAAAGAACAAACCCAATTTAATCAGTTCAAGGACTCTGGTGATATTTTGATATAAAATATGGACTAAGAACAAAATTATGGATATAACGAATATAAAAGAGTCGTGTTCATTTTAAATATATATTTCCGTAGCGGTCAAATAAATTCTGGCGGCGACTCTGAAACATTTGAGACTGTACCATTAGAAACCTTTGGTTCAAAATCTATAATGAAGGTAGCAACCAACATTCAAAATAATCATCATAGTAAATTGAATTCTTTTAAACTTATTTTAATTTTGAATGCTATTTAAAAAATAAAATAACTAAACTACTGAACTCTAAGGAAAACTCAAAACGGAAAGTACTTTATCGAACGGCAAAATCAAAAGCTCAAGCACATCAAAAAATTGAAAACAACTGTCATATTCTTGACTAGGAACAGGCATTTCCTTATGTACAAAATGGTGGATTAAACCTGGTTTTATAGCTAGCTAAACCTCTCACGTAATGTGTTTTATCTACTTAAAGGTGCGCAATATAATCATATAACCATATTAAAAGAAAATAATTATTTGTAAATTTGATGCGTCCGAGTCGCCTTTCAGAATTTGTCTTCATCAAGAAGGCTAAAACTAACTTTGTTGGAAATTAACTTTGTTAACTTTTTCTTAAATTGTTTAACATTTCACAGCGGTATAACATGTTACTTTAATTATTCTTCTCTTAGTTTATTTATTTTGAATTTCCATTGTATCATAGATCAAATTTATTTGTTCAGTGTATGTTCACTGGTGTTAATATGTCTTTTGATTGAGTTAAGCCATTTCAATTGATATTTTATAGTGTGTCTTTCTATGTTGTGATGCTACACTATTGTTTCAAATAAGGTTGAAGGTTTGGTACCATTAAAACGTTTAAACCCGCTGCAATTGTTTGCACCTGTCCTAAGTCAGGAATCTGATGTTCAGTAGTTGTCGTTTGTTGATGTGGTTCATAAGTGTTTCTCGTTTCTCGTTTTATTATATAGATTAGACCGTTGGTTTTCCCGTTTGAATGGTTTTACACTAGTAATTTTATAGCTTGTTGTTCGGTGTGAGCCAAGGCTCCGTGTTGAAGACCGTATTTTGACCTATAATGGTTTACTTTTATAAATTTTGACTTGGATGGAGAGTTGTCTCATTGGCAATCATACCACATCTTCTTATATCTGTTTGTTGCAGGAGTGAGATATTTAGTTTCTTAAAAATTTCAAATTTTATCAACAGGGGAAAAAAGTGTTTTATAAATCATGTCAATACCGAAGTATTGACTACTGAGCTTATGATGCTATCAAGGACTCATAGTAAAACCGGCACTGGTATCAGCACAGTACTAATTAAAGAATATAACACTTTATAAATCCATGCATCTTTAGCGCTTTCCTGGATTTGCCTACATCAGTAACGCTTAAAACCATAATTTAGGAGGCCTGGGGATATAAACATTAAGCTAAATGTTAAGAGATACAAATGTGTATGACCAAAATGGACCTTAAAAGGCTATTCAAATAAGGTCAACTTTGCAAGAAGAAGTTAAGTTTCTTAATAATTTTATTTTATTTATCAACGGCGAACTTTAAAACACATATAAAATTATATGTTACAAAGCATGTCAATACCGAAGTACTGACTACTAAGCTGCTAATACCCTCGGGGTTAACAGACTACCAGAAGTAAACATGTGTAACGCCAGGTATGTAGGAAAACGTAGAATGTTAGGAGCTGCATGACCAAAGGGACATAAACTGATTATCCAAACTCACCATAGGTCAAACTTGACTGAAGTAGTTTGTACCTTTAGTTCTTCATAATTTCTTAATTTGTCAACGGGGAATCTGAGGAAAGTATGTCACAAATTATGTCCATTCCGAAGTACTAATCACATAACAGATGATACCTTTGGTTACTTAAAGTCCACCAGCAGGGTTATCATTCTTCCAGTGCTTGTTATTGAAAACAAACTCGTTATACTTCCGTGCGTCATAATAATTTTCCTGGAATTACCTTCAGCTGCTGAACGATCAAGGTAAACAAATATGCGACTGTCATACATATGAGAGGTTTAGCTAGCTACAAAACCAGGTTCAATCCACCGTTTATTACATCAGAAAATGCCTGTACCAAGTCAGGAAAATGAAAGTTGTTATCCATTCGTTTGATGTGTTTCAGCTTTTGATTTTGCCATTTGATTAGGGATTTTCGCGGTTTTACATCTTTAGATACCAATATAGTTGTCTGGTCTGTAATTTAATCTATTGTGTCCTATTCTCGATTGTGAGATTTTGACCGACTGAAAATTCGCATAGCGAGTGATGCATGTATAGCAGACGACGGTTATCTTGTCAAGGCACCCAGTCTCACACCTTTTTCCCTCAGTTCCTGTTTGTTAACTTGATTTATTTCTTCCTAATCGATTTACGAGACGTGAACATCGGTAATTACTGTCTATGAAATTTACCCTCATCAGGAACGCTCAAGGTAAAAAAAAATAAAACTCAGTGAGTCCCCAGCAATAACAAAAATTCTCTGACCATTTTACATTAAAATACCGTCAGGCATCTCATTTTATCATATACAGTTTTCGATGATATCCCTTTCAACAAAGTCTACTGTATCGCTATTTCTTCTGGGGACATAAGCTTAGGTTTTCTATGTTGTGTTTTGTGTTTTGTTGTTTGTCTTTTGGTCGTTTTTCGTTTTTTTTTTTTTTTTTCCCATGGTACTGTATCATTGTAACACCGTAGTAAGATCTTTGAATATTGTTTTTTTATCGGTACCGACATTGATTTTGTTTCGATAGATTAAATTAAGACTAAATATGTATTTTTTATACATTTATGAAAATGTATGGTCCGACATCTGTCGATATACTGGTATTATTTTTTGCATTGCAGAAGCTCATGCTTTTCTCGGACTGTTTATGATATCATTTTTTTATAATTAATCTGTTAGATGTCTGCTGGTTGATACTTACGTCCGGGAGAACCAGATGTATTTATTAGTCATTTTTGGCTTTGAGCTAGCTTTCTTCGAGAATTACCCTTGTCTTAATTATAATGCGCAAACTAACATCAAATAAAATACACTAATATTAACAATAATGAGTATCTCTTTTTAGATTTGGATAATTCAGTTTCACATAAAAAAAAAATCAAAACAAATCTTTACGACAAATGACAAATATCTAAAAAGAAAATCGCATGCACTTTCAGTATACTTTACAAAAATTTCATTGAATTATTATGAATCTGAATAATATGTGGCATGTGCTACCTGTGCAAAGGGCCGAGTCAACAAACCTTTAGAATAATTGACGATATCCAATTAACAGCAGATTTATATATATATTAACATTTTTTTTAAATTCCGAGCATAATTTCTGATGAAAAAGTAACTGAATTACAGAAAGTATCCGATGTTTGTCCTATATTGTAAGGAATTTTATATGACGTCATTTTCAATGTAAACAAAAAAATGCTTTTTTTCTCATTTTAAAGTATAGTTTAATTAAAAACATAATTTATACATAAAAACAACGAAAATACACAGTCAGCTTATCACCAATCTTTGTACAGATACTGAAATCTTCCTGATTGAATTGAGTCCCCCCCCCCCTTTCCCCTACCGAGACCTCATTTTGTTTGCTATCAAATCGTATGTTGAATAAGCTCTAGATTCATTTTATTACGTACAGAAACAAAATAAATTCAAAATGTTCGTCCTCAATTGACATTTTTACAAGGAGTTCTATAATTGAGGGAAATCGTAGGATTAACAACACGACAGCCAGCGTTCGTCAAAAGGAACAGGGTAGTGCGCAAGATAGAAACAAAATTAATGATTTTGAGTTCATTAGTATATTGATATAGAAAGTTGTGATGATTTTTATATTTATTTTTCGTTTTACTGGATTTCGTACTGTTATTGGGATTTCATTCCCATTTTATTCTTAATTCACAAAATCAGGCTTATTTTATCCCTATTGTTCATTACTCCTTTTTTACGATGATATTCCAATGGCTTCTTACCACATTATATATATTTCTCATTTCGTTTACAATGAACGTGTCTGTAGTGTCGTTCTAGTTTTCAAAGAAAGTTCTCAATGTATAACTGGACATTATAAAGTCGGGCATTTCGTTACCATAAATTAGTAAAAACTTTCACTTTTAGCGGTGTTAATTGTTTTCGATGATATGATTGATTAGCTACTTTCCTTATTTTTTATCGCTGATAATTATTCCACAACCCTGTTTACTAAAACTTTACAAAGCCTCATCAAGCGAATGTTTTTTGGTAATATACTTATATTTCAATGTATATAGGTGATCGTATATATACTGTAGTTATGCTGTTGTTACATTTAAAAATTTGTACATATAATAATAAGATATACACAATTACAAAATTGGACATTGACATAAATGATTGTAACGGACAATAATGTAGTATAAAGTCATGTAAAGTCCAAAACATCACAACCCTATTTCGTGTTAACTCAATTAGATCACCGCCAAATTACACATGTGAAAGTTCTTCCATGATTATATTTGTTTTAACTACTTTGGAATCTAATTCGTTCTTCAGACAATTCGGAAGTATTGTTTTGTACAGACAAAAATAGGTCAAAACAGGACAGGCGAAGCGCTGCTACAAAAATGATTTACTTCCTCAAGACGTAAATGTTAATTCATTAAAATTTGTGTTCGTGTTTTACAATTCACCTTTTTATTTAGCTCTCACAAAAGCATATCCAATTATAACAGACCGTCGGAGAAACAAGGATTGAAAAAAAGGACGGATAAAATGTTAACTTTTGTCATTTTTGTTCGATCAGAACACAATCACTGACAAAGCTCCTCCAATTTTAATTCAAAGTTGTATTACCTTTACAATAGCAAATACTAAATCACATAATAATAAAAAAATGAACAGTAGCAACACTAGACATTGTTCTGCAACTCTTGTCCAAGTGTAGTTAGTGAGTAGCATTACCTGCGAATCGCATTTTCAAAGTCACTCTGTTATAGACGTCAAATTTGTTAGTGTATCTCCACTTTCTCTTTGTTTCCCATATACCCAATACCCTAACATCATACAAGTCAAACCTACGTAGATACCTGTTTAATAATAAATACGGAAAACATACCTTTATTGACATTATATTTGCTCATTCAAGACACGTTTTAGCTGCAAAACGTAAGAAACTGAAAGCGCATGGGAAAGGTAAGAAACCAAACAAAGCTATCGGTTTATCATCTGGTCCCAAGTCAATAGCCTGTAATTCAGTGGTTGTCTTTTGTTGTTTAAAATACATTTAGTTTCCTTTCATTATTTTGTACATAAATCAGGTCGTTAGAAATCTTGTTTGAATAGTTTTTCATTTGTCATTTTTTTGGGGGGCTTTTTCTATGCGGTATGTGTTTTGCTCATTGTTGAAGACCGTACGGTGACCTATAACTGTTAACTTCTGTGGCGTATGGTCTTTTGTGGGGAGTTGAGATTGAAAACTCACAGGTCGAAGACAAAACTGATAACGCCATTGCAAAATAAGGAAATATGAAGACAAATCAAATAATTCCACAGAACACTACATAGGTACCTCAAGATTTATCAACATTGAAACTGTTAAATTAGACCTTGAGTTAAAAAAAAATCTATGTATCATCTAAGGGATAGCAAAGCATGACCGCAAATAGCATCAACCATATCATGAATACCAATTTATATATTTGCTTTTTTCAGTGCTTAATTTGTGCATGTACATGATGTAACTGCTATGTTTTTAATTTTGTCATTTGTCATCTCTATATAATGCACACCCCCTCCCCCAACCGAATTTAATGATAAATACGATCAGTCTATTTTACATGCATCTTAGGAGTTAGAAGAAACACTTCAGAAGATAGAAATTTTCGACATAGAATTACTACAAGATCCTACAGTTGCTTTTGTTCCCACAACATCGGCGATTTCTACTTCTACTTCTACATTTTCGAGTAGCTGTAACAGTACCGTCCATATCAACTCCCTCGATTATCGATGAATTACTCCCTAAATCCCAAAAGTAAACAATACGGTTGAATAATGCATATATATATACTCCTGAGTGTCAATTAATTTCTATTCTGGAGATCATGAGAAAAATCCAAAACTTAAACCTGCATGAGTTATTAATCTAACAGTAAAAAAAGAGAAAAATATGAACTTAGTTATTTGTAAATGTCATACTTAAGAATATTTTTTGTTGTTTGTTGTTGCGCTTAGTTTTTATGAATACTGCTCAAATACAATTCTTTCATGAACCATTTAAGTACAGTTGCAATATCCTTATTACAGTATATGATAAATAGGTTGTGATATGGTATTTTTTCCATTGAAGACCCATATTAATATTCTGTTTAAAGGCTATCTGGTCAATATGGAAGATTCTGGCTGATATGAGGTGTGATATGAAAAATGCAATATAATAACCTATACATATTAAAAATTTACACACTTAAATGAGAGTTAATTTTAAAAAGAGATGCAAACGGTACCAAAAGAATATTCAAACTCATAATTTGAATAATAAACTGACAATGCCATGGCAAAAAACGAAACACTGTAAAAAGACAATAACAGTTAACAAAACACAACATAGAAAACTAAAGACTGAGCAACACGAACCAAACTGAAAAACTGGGGTAGTTCTCGTGTGTTCTGGAAGAGGAAGAAGATCATGCTCATCATTGAAAAAAATGGGTTCAGCTAAACTGTTAAACAAAACCCAAAAAGATTTAAAAACAGGGAAAGACGGAGATAGATTCCAGTTCAAAAGTTGTACCTTGGAGTTAGAGTGGCCGATCATCTCTTTATAAAAAAAATGAAACTAAATGAATATTTGATAAAACAAAAAATATCATTTCACAATGAAAAGGAAACGATAATGAAAAAAACAATTTTATAAATCGCATAAACATCCCCATTTGAAGAGATATGCGATAAACCAAAGCAAGATTAACAAAACACAATACATCTTTTAATGTTTAGTTTTGTTTAACGGAAATGACAGTTACAAAATTATACATGAATCCACATAATAAATTAATATCCAGGTAAAATCTTATAAATACCTTGAAGTCTATCACCTTATATTATCTTATTCATTTAAACATGTTCAACATGTAAAATGATCTACATTTTATAGGGGTCAGCAAATTCGTAAAGACTACATACTCATTAAAGTACATTTGTCATAAGTAAGAAACATATACAAAAACAAGATAATCAGATTGCTATGCACAATGCAGTCATGAAAGCACGCTAATTGGTGCATTTTTCGCTTTTTACTATCATTTGATAGTAGTATGCATCATTTGAAATCAAAGTATACCTAATAAATTGTTAGTGGGTAGACAAGGCATATTGAAGATACACATACATGTATATTTAAAATACATGAAACAAGACTATATATCAATGAGACACCGTGCTTTCCACACTTTCACAGTATCACATTTTTATGTTCCATAAACATGATAAACCGTTATATCTTAATTCAGTATTTTATTTATTTAAAGTTTTATAGTTAGAACGTAACGGATGGACGCACAGACCAGAAAATATTATATTCCTATACGTTGGATATAAAACTAAAAGCAACCTGCTTAACAAACCTGCTATGAAATATTTTATGCATGTATATTTTTAGACGTATTTATCTAAGTTAATCGTCAAATATGTCATAAAAACAATGTGAGTAATGGCATTAATGTACATATAGAGACTATTCCATGAACCCATTTAGAGGTAAAATAACTACTGGTTAGTTAACTGAATAAATTTTTATCTTGGAGATGCATCCTCATAGATTTCATTTTATAAATTCCTTCGAAAAAGATCAAAAAGTATACTATCGGATAAATTCATCAGCAATGTTAATTTCTACCTCAGACAAAAGTATCTTGAAGTTGTAAATGCAGTTTGTTAAAGAAGTAGGACGTATACAACTTTTACGTTCAGCATGTTTGAAACTCCACTTTAAACCTTTTTTGAAGATCTGTATATGTATCACTCGGCCTTCAAATTATACGTATACACATTACATTGAAAAATGTGCCCAGCTGTTTACCATTGTGATTGTAAGTGCAAAACACAGATCGACTTAAAATTTGTGTATCGAGTTCAGTTTCGAGATTAAATTTGAAATCACACTTCAAGTAACAATTTGAATTACATATAAATGTTATATTTTTACGAATTACATAGCTGTGTATCTTTTGATTTTTTTTTCTTTCTTTCTTTCCTTTCTGTTTTTGTCATGGCGGTGTTAGTATATTTTTCACTTATAAGTTTGAATGTGCCTTCTGCATCTTTTGCCTATCTGTTATATTTGTGTTTAAACATTGCTGAAGTGTATAATACTTTTCCTAAATATTCACCATTAACGTTTATTATATGAAATCCACTATTTCAAAATCAAATAATAACGACACATTATTTTCAGTAAGAAATATGAAAAATTAAAAACATATAGTTAATTCGTTACAATCTTATATGCAACCGTATATTTTTATTTTGTTAAACTTAACACGGCATTGGCCTTTGGTCAAAATATACAATTTGTTATGGATATAGTATGTTAGTTATACGGTGATCTCATGACTACATGCCGAAAATCAATGGTTAAACAGTCATCTTAATGTTAACGTATATGTAATGCTCATTTTTCATGTTAACAAATTACACAAATTAAACAATCATTAGTTGTAATACTGCCATGCAGAGACATATTTCAAATTATGTATTTGGTGTTTAGGAAATGATGTATTTAACCATAAATACTTCATCCGCGTTTTCTATTTTGTTCCGACACGAATCACTTAAACATCGATTTATAATTTCCGATATAAATTTTGTTTTGTTTTTGTTTTTGTTTTTGTTTTTGTTTTTTTTTTTTTTTGTTTTTTTTTTTTTTGATAATTTAATCACGGAAATATTTTCCTATTGGATAGATTGAAAATTGTTTTATGAATTTTATTTGTTCATCCTTGAATAACATATCAGTAAGATAAAGTACACACCATAGCATCAGGTATTTCTTTATGATTTATTTCGTTGTCATTAGCATTATATGGATATTCAATATTATATTATTTATTGTTGCACGTAATTATTTAAGTTCTGTATTCTGAAAACAAACACCCTTCAAATCGGGTAAAGGATTATGATAGTAATCCAATATAAATTTTGGAATTGAGTTTGCTTGAATTAATGTTTTAAGTAAAAACTATCAGTTTTGGTAGATAAAATGAATAAAATATAATAAAAACGTATTAACACCAATACTGAGTTGAAAGTTAAATTAAAAAAGAGTAAAGTCCATAGAGCCATACAAAATAAAACGCTCGACAATATCAACCAGTGGACCGAATTGAAAACATCTGTCATATCCCTGACTTGTTACTGGCATTTCCCGAATAAACTGGTGGGTTATACATAGTTCTGTAGCTAGTTAATCCTGCCACTTGTATGAAATTATTTATAATTTGGTTTTATTGACAAAAGCAACTCAACTAGAAATAATTGGTTGATGTCATAACGATTAGAATTCAGCAGCTGAACTCTGTTAATATACATCAGAGATAAACAACATCAAAATAAATCTGACAACGGCATCAACAAAAAAAAAAGTTTCTAGTTGTTAGTACATAACGTATAGTAAAAAATGACATATATACTTTCCGAAAAAATGCAAATCAAGTACAATATGAATACAAGGGTACATGTATGCAACATATAAAACTTAACTATAAAACCCTCATGCGTCTGAATCATACACCTGAATCCACCCGCATCACGAACACCCTAAACCAATATCCTATCTGTGCTATATATTATTTCATTACAGAAAAGAATTTTGGCAGCTGTATTTTGAACTTGCTACTAATATGTGTACTTTCTGCGTCAGGTAAGTTGTACTATGTGTGAACATACTGTGATTTTAGCCCGTAACGCATCCGCACGATAAACTGACATCTACAGTCATATAGCAGTGAAAATCTTGTGTATGAACAGTTGAATATATGTTGACATTCTGTAATTCATTTTTATGTCATACTATTTAAGTTTATCTAAAAAATCCAAGTTTAGTAGACGTGTATTTCCAAATGTTGCAAATAAAAGCTGTAACATAATACTTGATGAAACGTATTTTTTAAAGGCAAAACTATCTGACAAATCGTGAAGAAACAATACTTAATAAGTTTTTATTCATTCGAAGATAAAACAATGAGAAGTGTGGCGATAGATCAATGTAGTATATTTCTTATGAAAAGTGTATAATGAGATAGATAAATTCACCTGAATCTTAAATATATATATAAAAAAAAATTTGCTTCCGCAAATTTACAGATCTCACATTGTTGGGCTGTTGTTTAGACGAATTATATATACAGAATGTATTTTCAGCCTTGTATCAATATCACTGCTGGTGATCCGATGGATAAAATCTGTTGTAGAGTCGTCACTGGTTCAGATGTACTTATATATATATATGATTTTTATATATTTTTTTTCGTTTGGGCTTGTATTATATTTGCCTTCGGGTTTATATGATCCGTTCATCCTATTTTGAATCCTCAAAATTCAAGAGTCTATCCTAAATTGAGGTAAATTGTATGGCTTTCCAAATACCGTTTCGATTCCTAACATTATTGAAGAGACATTAATTGTCGAAACCGGATATGGTGTACACAAACCTTTGCACCTTTTGTTTGCGTTATATTATCTTTTCCGCAAGTTTATTGTTTTCTGTTTAGTATTAAATTTATAATTAAGATTCAGCAGGGTTTAAGAACATTTGTTGTTCGACCTGTTAGTCAAATGCGTTTTGTTAAAATATACTTTTTCACTTTTTTGATCTTTTGGAAAATGTTGTTTGTGCTGTATTGAGACCCCTCTTATAAGAATTTTTTTTGCATGCGCACGTATAAAAATTGCGGTTTTTATCCAACGCAATCATAGGTTTGAACGTTGTTTTCAATTTAGACTTGTATATATATATATATATATATATATACAAGTCTAAATTGAAAACAACGTTCAAACCTATGATTGCGTTGGATAAACTCTATTCTCCGTCGCATTTTGATAAAATAAGAATATATATACATATATATATATATTCTTATTTTATCAAAATGCGACGGAGAGAAACAGTATACACTTTGCTGTTGGACACTTCCTAAATTAAAAACTGAAACATTCCAATCTTGATATCAATGGAGATAACAAAAGTGGAATATACAACCTTATACCGAATGAGACTCATTGCCGGGTTTGTACTTACATGAGCAACACGGCGGGTGTCACATGTGGAACAGGATCTGCTTACTCTTCCGGAGCAACTTAGATCATTCCCTGGTTTTTGGTGGGGTTCGTGTTGCTCAGTCTTTAGTTTCCTATGTCGTGTGTTGTATACTATTGTTGGTCTTTTTGTCTTTGTCTTTTTTTCCCATGGCATTATCAGTTTATTTTCGATGATCGAGGTGTGTAAGTAATTCATCTAAAGTGACCATGAGACAGTCTTCTTTATGGTTGTGAGTTTGCACCACGTTCGTGACAAAGTGTGCTCAACCCCGATCTTTATTGGCAAAAGATTGCCTGTTTCTCTGCATGAGGTTGATGTTATCTCCGGGTATTGCCAGCTTCATTCGTCAATACAAACGCAATTATGAAATAGCCAAGATAGCTGAAAGTAAAGCTAACCACAAACAAACAAACAGTCCTTTTTGAAAGCAGTAACTTATATGAATTTAGTACGGAAATTTCGGTACTTTTTCATCTTCTGTAAACATGATTTAATTCTTTTCACGTTCTAAAAAGGTTGAACATTACCTTCTTGTGGTTAAGCATTTGGTAATTCGTTACAAATCATTTTTTATTCAAAAGATTATATTTGATTTTATTTGATTAGGTTTACCTTCAATATCTTCAAAGATCAAAGTACGAGGAACAATTAGAAAAAACGGACAGAAAGTAGTTCGCGGAGTAGAAGGAAAAGATCTGGAGATCGTCTGTAATCTCAAAAGCGGTATACCAGGAATCAAATTCGTTATGAATATAAATGGATTAGAATATAAAAGATTTGGAAGTGGTCGTTTAAGGTATTCCTTCATACCATCAAAACGTGACAACATGAAACCATTTCTATGTTATGCCAACAGTCCCTTACTAGATAATCCTTTGTCACGTAAAGTATTGTTTGATATTCAGTGTAAGTACATAATTTAGAAATTGACCTTTTAGCGTTGGTACATGTAACAAGGAAATATTTAAAAGGTTAGAATATTTTGTTCCATACGCATTGGCTTTTCTTTCATAATATACATAATGTGGTGTCCATTGTTATAAATTTAATGTTGTAATAAAATTGAGAATGGAAATGGGGAATGTGTCAAAGAGACAACAACCCGACCAAAGAACAGAAAACAGCCGAAGGCCACCAATGGGTCTTCAACACAGCGAGAAAATCCCGCACCCGGAGGCGGGCTTCAGCTGGCCCCTAAACAAAAATGTGTACTAGTTCAATGAAAATTGACGTCACACTAAACTCCAAAACATATAAATGAACTAAAATTTAAAAAATACAAGGCTAACAAAGGCCAGAGGCTCCTGACTTGGGACAGGCGCACAAATGCGGCGGGGTTAAACATGTTTTGTTTTAGCCAATGTAGAATAAACAAACACACAGCAATACTATATTATATAGAAATAAGAAGTTGTGGTATGAGTGCCAATGAGACAACTCTCCATCCAAGTCGCAATGTGTAAAAAGTAAACAATTATAGGTCAATGTACGGCATTCAACACGGAGACATGGCTCACACCGAACAACAAGCTATAAAGGGCCCCAAATGACTAATGTAAAACAATTCAAACAGGAAAACCAACGGTCTAATCTATATAAAAAACGAAAACGAAATACTTATGAACCACATCAACAAACGACAACCACTGAACAACAGGTTCCTGACTTAGGACAGGTGCAAACAAAATTTAAACGTATTAACAGGCGCTAACCTTCACGATACCCTGAAATAGTAGTGTTACATTACAACATAGAAAGAAACACTATAAAATATCAATTGAAATGGCTTAACTCAATCAAAAAGACATATTAAGAAAAACAAGTAAACATACACTGAACGAATAAATTTGATTTATGACATAATATAAATACAATATTAAATAAAGAAGGGGAGATGTAAAACAATGTCAAAAAGACAACTATAACCTTGGAAAAATGGCGTTAAATAAAATAACGTACACAGATATTTAAATATAATAGTTTTGTTGTTAGAAGTACGGAAATATTTTTTACAAAATAAATCAATTTGTTGTTCATAGTACGAGAACAGAAGTGAAAATTTAGTGTCATACTAAATACTTATCAAAGGTGGTACATATAAAAAATAGTGAGACGAGATATAACACAAAATAAGTAAACATTGAATAACAAAAATGCATTACAAATTGTGTCAACAGGTCATATTAACACGAAAGTACGATTTGAGAGTACTCGCAGTTACTGAAAGCTAGTAAAAAGCCAAAATAATTAATAATACATCCCAGGGATTTAGTGTTTTAACGCCATGGACAGTCAAAGAAGACATGACCTGTGCAATGCCAAAATAAAAGTATCGAAAGGCAGTAGGATAGTTAGGATTTAAGCTTATAATAAATATGTATAATGTTATATATAGATAAAGCAATCTCTATATAGAAAATGAACGTGGATGTGTATTTATACATCCCCCAAAAAAAAAAAAAAACCATTCGAAAAGAATACAAATTTGTTATGTTTTAATTTGTTGATGGAAAAATCGATAGTTGTGCCAATGTTAACAATATGCAAAGATCTTATTACAACATTAATAAGATAACCTTTACTAATAAGTTTGTTTAAAGGTTCGATGAGTTTACACGGATCACATAGTGAATTGCGCGCTTTTAGAACAATATTACCGTAAAATTTAGGATGTGTACAGCCAGATTTACTAATCAAATCTTTGTATCTATGAAAGAATTAAGTAAAAGTTTTAAGTAATTTATGGTGACGAAATCTATATACATATCTGTACAAACGTTATTAACCAGAAACTTATTCTGATCTGTTCAAAGTAATTTTGTCCAATCACATGATGTAAACGTTTCATACATTAGTACACATCCTAAACTATGTTTACTCTAGAAAATGATGGCTGTACTGAAGTATGCACGCTTTGCGAAAAGAAAATAAACGCGTCACATAGACAAATATAAAGTGTTTTAACAAAAAAGAAATAAGACACATATATGCCAATTATTTGAGTTAAGGACTTCAATGCAACCAATTAAAATATCGAGCGTCACTGATGGATCTTTTGTGACGAAACGCGAGTCTAACGTACAAAACCGTAAATCCTGTTATCTATGATGAGTTTATTTACAACCACTCGGTCGATGCCATTGCTGGTGGATGTTTCCTCCATACAGTATTATATACAGCTACTGTGGATTTGTTATTATTCATTTTGTTGTGGATTTCATGATATAGGCAAACCACAAATTTAAATGTTCAACGATATACAAATTTTCTATATGCATATATGCAGACTTGACAAAACCACGAAATCAAATATTTACGAAAAGTACAATGTGTTGTATTAATCAAAAAAAATTGATATCCACAAAATGAAATGAATCCACAGTATATACATGTTATATACAATTGAAAGCTTATAATCAGAACCTTCGAATTTGCTTAGCCGTAAAACAAGTCTTCTGACGAAAACATTTTCACTTCTGTACTCGTACTATGAATAACAAATTTATTTTGTAAAAAATGTTTCTGTACTCCTAACAACAAAATTATTATATTTAAATTTACCTGTGTACTTTACTTTATATAACGCCATTTTGTCCAAGGTTAAAGTTGTCTTTTTGACATTGAAACATCTTTTTTATTTATATTGTGTCATAGATCAAACTTTTTCGTTCAGTGTATATTTACTTGTTTTTGCGTATTGTCTTTGTGATCGAGTTAAGCCATTTCAATTGATATTTTATTGTGTGTCTTTTATGTTGTAATGTTATACCACTATTTCAGGTTAGTGTGAAGGTTGGCGCCTGTTAAAACGTTTAAACCTCTGCATTTTATGCACCTGTCCTAAGTCAGTAGCCTGTTGTTCAGTGGTCGTTTGTTGGTGTGGTTCATAAGTGTTTCTCGTTTTTTATATAGATAGACCGTTGGTTTTCCTGTTTGAATTGTTTAAAACTAGTCTTTTTGGGGCCCGTTATAGCTTGCTGTTATGTGTGAGCCAAGGCTCCGTGTTGAAGGCCGTACTTTGACCTATAATTGTTTACTTTTTACACATTGTTACTTGGATGGATAGTTGTGTCATTGGCACTCATCAGTCAGGGCGTTACTTAAACAAGTTATTTTTTTAGTTACTTATACAGGTAATTTATGTTTTTAAAAATAATAGAATTACTCAATGGAGTTATTTTAAATTTCAATAGAATCATGGACTAAATGTAGTTTTCATGAATTTTTACATCATTTTATATCATAAAATTAAGAATTTATTAAATTTGAGAGGAGTATAGAGATAAAGGGTTACTTTAAAATAATGACAAAAATATTACTTGCATAAGTTATTTTATACATCTTTGAAAGAATTAGTATTAACACTTATTTAAGGAACATATGCAATTGTTTTGGGTTACAAATCATAAATAACTTCAAGTCTTAATTAGATCACAAGTTTCTATCTATTTATATCTGTCTACCTTCAAGATTTTCAAGGAAAATGATATTTTGATAGTCCCAACAGACCAATCTTTGACCCAGAAACATCGATATGAAAGATAAGTGCGTCAGAAAGGCAATTAGTGTTTCAGAAGGATTAGATTTTATATTTCATGGGAAAAATAACCAGATGACTGTGAAAATTTGTTAAAGCTAATAAAATCTGTATAATTGGACACCTATAAAAATAATATTTAGAAAATTTACTTATTTAAGTAATATTTAAAATAGCCTCGTTTTCAACATTACTTGTATAGGTAATTTTAAAAATTACTTGTTTAAGTAATAACCCTGACTGCTCATACCACATCTTCTTATTTATACTTATGTTGCAATTGGCGGTAGTTTTACGCCAAAAGTAAAACACGTACATTCATATGAATGTTTTTGTCTGGCTGTTGTATGATGAAAGTACTACAATGTTATATTCTAAAGTACCGGAAGAAGCATAGAGAAACCAAGGATATTGGGTACCGATCCATGACAAAACATCAGCGCATAAACAGCAAAAAACACGCAAACAGATGCTGTTCTTCACCCCAGTCACAACGAGGCCTTCATCACGGACCAAAAGAAACTCTCACCTCACTGCAAGTTTAAAACGGCCCCTAGCACCGGAATAAGCGGAATTCTTTGCAAGATGAATCTTTAAGTTAAGGACTTCAAAGCAACCACCTATCATACGACAAAATACCTGTTGAAAACAAAGGCATATAAATATAAGAAGATGTGGTATGATTGTCAATGTGACATCTTTCCAGAAGAGACCAAAATGTCATAGAAATAACAACAATAGAGAGTCACCGTACAGCCTTCAACAATGAGCAAAACTCATAGTCAGCTTATTATCAGTACTGAAACAAAAAAGAATTAACAAAAATACCGAATTGCATGGTAAATTTGAAAAAAGGGGGAAGTACATAAAACCCGACAAAACCAAACGCTCGACTATATCCGGCCGTTCAATGTCAAAAGTCAAGAATGTTTTTGTCTGCCTGCTGTATGATTAAAAGACATCAAATACATATTAGCCTGAAAATCATATTTTCCATGGCCCTGTCAGCTTTACTTTCACTTATGAGTTTTGAATGACCCTTAATATCTTTCGCCTCTCTTTTTATATAGAACTTTGAACAAATTCCTCACCAAACGTTCATCTCGAGCCCAATCAAGCAGTTTTACAAAAAGAATGCAATACTAGTACTTGACATTCTTATCTTTTTGTGGACATATTTTTTTGTTGCTTTTTTTTTTGTTGTCGTTGTGTTTCTACAGTCTACGATTAAACGATTATAATAGGATTTTTTGTACCATGGGAAAATACGACCAGAAAAACATCATTTCCAACTCATAATTAGAAAAAAATGTATACATATAAGCTCTCGCGTGAACAACTATAGGAAAACAGTATCAATTTCAAACACGGAATGAACAAACAGTTGCCTTGTTTTCTGAGAACTACATTCTTACATTACTGAAAAAGTATTATTGCAAGTGATTTGACAACAACGACCAATATCTGGTTATTTATAAACATGATCAAGTTAGCTCAAAATTGTTTGACTGAATAAATTCTTAAACATTATGTTCACAAGCGATTCGCAATCCGCATTCCAACATGTACACATGTTGATCTTATAGCAAAATACAAAACGTGGGAAATGATAGGGGTGTCAAAATACAATGACTAGGTAAAATTGTTAAATGTCTCTTGTAACATATTTTATTTACAGCAAATACCAATCGGACAATAATTACTATGTAGACTAACTAGAATGATCTTTAAAATCTGAACTCTATTAGGAGGATTCAATAGTCAATGGGGTCAAAATACCATGGCTAAATTGTAATAACATGTTTTCACTTGTTTTAATAATACCATTAACTGATCAGAGCATTCTTATTGTGTACAGTTGTTTGACAAGCTCTAACATCTATTAGGGATGGGGAAACATTAAAACAAACAATTTTGACACTGAGACTTATCATGTTATAGCAAATGTACCTACATTGTGATTTTAATTTCAAACTTTTTAAGAACATGTTTCTAAACATCTTTGATTTGTTTTAACAAAAACTAAGTCTAAACCACTATTTTGACAGTAGGGAACAATGTTCAATGCGTATTAAACCTATATATCATTTGTTTTGGATATCCTACACTAAAACGTTTTTCTCCAAATTTGCCAAAACTAATTTAAACCCCATATTTGACATGAATGGACAATTTTGAAAAGCCGTATAATACCTTAATAAATATATATTTTTTGTTGAAATACTACCATAAAAACATGTTTACTTTAAAAAATGTGATTTTTTATAACAAATGTTAGTTCATATACATATGCATTTTCGCTACTTTAGTTAGATTGAAAGAAAAATATACAAAAGGGATATTCAAATTCATTTATCTAAAACGAACGGACAATGCGAACTGGTAAGCAGTCATTAGAATATTGAATGAAAAAAAATGTTTTGAAGGTAAAAACTATGTATAGCACATCTATTAAGCCATGGAATTTTAACCCCTCCTTTTTCCATGGAAAACCCTAATAGATCTTTTTATTTAAATCCATAATACCATTTACAACACTTTTATAGTTATAATACTGCAATAAGTATCTTGAATACAAAAAATAAGTTGGAAAAGATTTACCAGACTTTTTATGCCATGGTATTTTGACAACGTGCCATGAGAAAAAGAACCACTCTCCTAATATGTAAAATTGTCAATTAATAGCAGCTTTTTAAGTACTTTAAAAGATACCAAAGGGACACTCAACCTCATAAGTCGAAAATAAACTGACAACGCCATTGCCAAAAAAGAAAAGGACCAACAGACAAACAACAGTACACAAAGCACAACATAGAAAACTAAAAACTAGTTTTTATGTAATATTTAGTATCTTGAATGAAATTGAATGGTCAAATTATGTTGGAGAGAGATATTAAATCAATTTTCGTAACTATGGTGTTTTGAACCCCTTTCGTCGAAAATTGAATCCCTTTTAGATATTATAAATTGAAATAATCAAAGCAATTAGGCTACCTAATCTCATGAAAATGCTTCATTAAGTATCCGGAAGGAGATTTTATAACACGTTTTCTCAGCAATGGTAATTTGCTCCCTCCTCCCCCCTCGGTTTTTATTATAATTTATTTGATGCTCTGTCTTATTTTTGACTTATTTGTATATTTGCTGACTGTGTCTTCTTCTCAAATGGGATATTTTGACTGAGTGTGGATACGATGCTTGCACAACAGAAGACCCTTACACTGTCGACGTATCCGGTCATGCGATTCCTCAATTTTTAGGGTTTTTACCTTGATTTGTATCTCCTAAATGGATACATAAGATTTGAATCACGGTAAACCACTGCTGCCTCTAATTCGTATATAAAGGACACAATTTTGATTGGTTAAGATTTGGTTTTATTTCATTGTATGAGGTAATGAAAAACCTATATAATCTTTGGAATCCAAAGAGAAATAAGAAATTTTCTGTGTAAAATTATCATTAATATTCTAAATAAAGTATAAAAAATTCCGAACTCCAAGTAAAACACTTTTTTAATGAATGCTGCCTAATGGATATCTAATACAGTGCTTTGTATTTTGTTCTGTAGATGCACCAGTTGTTAAAATAAGAAAAAAAGTAACTAAGAAAAAACTAAAACTTATATGTAATCCTAGCGGAAATCCTGAAAATTATACTTTTGACGATTGGAAGCACTGGTCTGAATTCAATGAACATATTCGGAATGTTCAAGGGACACCTGACGGTAAATTGACCTTTCTGAAATCCAACAATAATAACAGGTTACATGAAAATGATGGAATTTACAAATGCAAAACATCAAACGGTATCAATGGTACAAATGGAAGCTTATACCAGAAAGGATCAGTTCTCATAAACAATAAAGGTAATACATTAACATTTTGTCTTAATATGTACCGAACGAATTCATATTTTATGTTCAAATGTTTGATGGTTGATTGTAAATGCCTTTCAATTTATATCTATGATTCAATAACAAAAAAACGGAAACACGGCATATTGAATTAAATTTACATGATACAAAAATCTTTAAAAAAAGGTCCGGTAAGGGATTATTTTGGCCTAACATTTGAAATACATCTGATGAAAGATATTTGACATTTTTTAAACCCTTAAGTGTCTTCTTTAGTCGATTCAATTAATTTATTTAAAAGATTTGGACTGATTTTGTCATTAACGACGCCTAAATTCAAGTTTAAATACGAAAAATCTATCAAATATGCCAAAATAACGTCACTTTTCAGATGGTTTTGTCTGAAATGTAAGTGGCCGCATTCGTGTTCAGTCTCGACCTTTACATATGTTGTGTATCATTATCAAATACAACCTATATTTAAATATTAAGACTGAACACAAGTGCGGCCACTTTTTTTTTAGACAAAAACCGTCTAAAAATAAGCACAAATGCTAAAATTATGAAGATTTCAGTAATTTTGCATGAATTAATGATACTAGTACCCGATCCCTTTGCATTTTATTGTAAAAAGACAGCTCATATTTATGTAACAATTATATTCTTCTTTCCAATAAATAGCTTACAGTTTATAAATTTAACAAATTTTCGAAATGCTATGTTTTGGGGCCAAAAAGGGGTCTTACCGGACCTACTCCTTTCCGTTTTGCAAGGAAACACTCTTTTGTGCTGTTCTTTATCCCTACAATTACAGGAAAATCTTCAGTGATGAAAATACATTGCTTATTCTTAAAGCTTAAGTTAAAAGGTCCCCATTGTCTCTAGCCGAAAATTATTCATTGATAACCACTCCATAAGACAAGGAAACACTGTATTGGATATATCAATAAAACTAGATAAAATATATATTTGAATGTTTTTTATTAAAAAGAGAAGCTATCGTTAAATATGAACACTGTTGGAGCTGCGATTTATTACGATGACGTTACAATTCATAATTTCAAAAAGATTTTTAAAAAAAAGTATTCTACAATAATCTATATTAACGTTTATAATGTGTAAATAATATCATCGGCAATTTTTAGATTTTGCCTTTGATCCTATTCCCTAATATTGTGTTTATAGATAATGGACAGGACCTGATAGTCGGAATTATAGGTAATATCGTCACGTATCAGTGAAGCAACGTCACGCGTTCCTGTTCATCCGTGTCAATTTATTAATGAAATGCACGCGAGTTCATTCATTAAAGTCAGCATCAAAACCTCACAAAAAGCCATTATTCTATATATATATATTTCATTTTAGTTCCACCGATATTTGTGAATGCAAATAAACCAATTCAGTTTGGTTGTTACGATCAGAAGATGAATTTGAAGGTGAAATTGTACAATAAGTATGGCACAATACAAACAAATATATCAAAACTAAACGAGCCTTTGAATATACATGGAAGACAGGAGAGGATGCTAACAAACGACGTGTTCTATGGTGTAGATGTAACAGTATCTGGTATAAAGATAACATTCCGACTGACACTGGCTAAAATAGAAGATTTTACAGATAATACAATAAAGGCTTGTAACAACAAGGAGTGTAATGTTTATACGGTGAAGGTAACATCAAAATGTAAGTTGGCTAACAAATATACGATAAAATCAAAATTTTAATCATTTTTAAGATTTTTGTATGATTATGTGATCGCTGAAAACACCAATCTTTGGGTAACAATGGACTTTTTCGGCATAATGCAGACACCTGCATCCATCTCGATCTACGGCAGAGTTCTTTATTTGTATGAATGCTAATAATAAAAACAAAAGTTATAATAAACTTTCCAACTGCTGATATTTTATCATATCGATATTAAACAAATCAAGCGATAACATTTTACCTTCAAAATACGCTTTGTTTAAATGGCACGGATACCTTATCTACAGCATAGTCTTATAATAATTTGTATCTTTTGTCATCAGAATAGAGTATATAATACTGACGGCATCTTTATGTGATAAACCAGGTCCATTAGTAATAATCCAGCAACACCTTTCAAATTATGTATTTACGGGTCCCACATGTGGAACAATCTGCTTGCCCTTCCGGTTTTTGGTTGGGTTCGTAATGTTTGGTCTTAAGTTTTCTATTACGTGTTTGTATACTGTTTTTGTCTTTTGATTTTTTTTTTTTTTTTTATCATGAAACTATAATCGACAGCGTGGTAGCGGTATTAATTAGACTAATCTCATTGGTAACGTTTCAAACTGATACTTTTAAATAATCGTATGTTTTTCCCCTCAAACTTCTTTAGTAACGTAAGTTAATTTTCCTCCAAAACAGGTCGTCCCGAGCCTCCACCATATGTGTCAGTAATTCCATATGCTAGATATCTGGCAGTTTTGTGGGATCCTGGATTTGACGGGGGTTACCTGCAGACATTTTTCGTAGAATATCAACAAGAAGCCGAAAATATATGGAGACGGTCTGGACCTGTTATTGATAACATACAGGTTAGGATGTCAAAAATCCTAAATGATTTGAATCCAAAAACTCGATATCGTGTTCGGGTATTGTCAAAAAATGAAATTGGAGAAAGCAATAAGACGGCCGTGACTTCTGTGATGACGTTAGGTGAGTAATCAAGCAATATTGAGTTGCAAAATAATAATAATCATCATAGATTCCATGTTTTCGTGTAATACAAAGTTTCTGAGTGGATTTCATAAATTGTGCTTTGTGTATGTGAAGGCTTATTAATAACATTACGAAGGGTGGATCAAAATTCGTCAATTTGACTGAGAACAGACATCGGCATAGAAGAAACTACAAAAAAAGGAAAAAAAAAGAATGAAGAGAACCCCACGAAAAAAATTAAACTCTTGTTGGGATATAGGTCCGACTCTACCAAATTCACCTGTCATATTATCACGTGTGGACATTCTGTCATTACTCGTGTTAAATTATAGGTCATCAATCGGAAGCAGAGACTACGACAAATTAAAAAAAACACGCCAATAGATTTCATATGGATATTCAGTAAAAAGTAAACTAAATCTTATTGGCGGTCATACAACAAATTACTAAAATACAGGTGTCTGTCGTAGTGCTGTTTGTTTATCAGGCCATTATTTTGAAAACCCTTTGATTTATTTTGATTCTTGTTTGATGTCTAAAAACTCGTTATAGCCATTCTTAAATTGTAGTCTGCTTATATGCTCAGGATTTTCTCGCTGCATTGACGACCCATTGGTGGCCTTCGGCTGTTGTCTGCTCTTTGTTCGGGTTGTTGTCTCTTTGACATATTCCCCATTTCCATTCTCAATTTTATCAATTGTAGTCAATCAATATTCAATTCTCACTTGAAAATAAACCTTGATTTATGTACTCTAGGCTTGCAACATGAAAGTTGTGATTGTTTATAAAAACGTGTTTGGATCTACTTTTGGTTTTTTTTTTTTTTTTTTTGCTTTATCAGTACTTCAGCGTATGCTTTAAGATTTGATCTTTCAAATATGCTTACTTCGAACATCACTGAAGAGACATGCGTATCTGATGCAGTAATATTGGTTCCGTTAATTTTATTACTGCAACCGGGTCCATACCTCTGTTTGTGGACGGTTAGTCCCTCTGTGTATCAACAAACCAGTAGTCATTAATTCGGTACTTAAATGCATATAAATACGGATATCTTTTTATTACAATATGATGTTATAAAATTTTGAATATTTTTTTAATTCAGGAATGTATCTCTCACATGCATAGCTCTAACTTCTTGTCCGGTTTTTGATTTACATTTTGTCCTTTATGGTTTTTCAGCGCTTGAAAGATTTTTAGTCTTTTGACTTTCAAATATGTTGAATTCGAGCATAACTAAAGATACAGTATTTGTCGAAATGCGGATCTACTGCAGTAAAATTTCGTATACTGGATAATACTAATTTACACGGTTGTACTTTCAAATGAAATTATGTTTTATAAATTTTATGCGTCCGAAGTGCTTTTCTGAATTTACCTTTATGAAGAACGCTCGAACCTTAAAATTTAAAAGTCAGGGATGTATAACTGCGTAGAAACGTCGGGTGCTATATGATCAAACGAAATATAAAGAGAATAGACAAATGCATCTAAAGTAAACTTTGCCTGAGAGAGTTGGAACATTAGTTTAAGAAAAATACTGATCTGATAATACCCTCGGAATGATACCGAATTGTTGTGATTAGATTTACGTTGATAAAATAATGACGACATCGTCACGTGGTCGACTTTATAAATATTCCAGTGACATTTCTCAAATTATGTAATAATCTTTATTATGAATAGCATATGCAATAACTTAAATCTTATTTAGTTTCTCATTTAGTATTTACAACAAATTATATGAAAATATGAACAAAAATACCAAACATTAAACATATAGTTATATTTAATGTATATTCATAAAATGTTTATTAATTGGTCTTAACACATTGATTACGTTTTAAACTGAAACAGTACAATCAAGTGTTTATGTAAATTCTTTTGTATGTTAATTTTGTGGTCTATATGCCATTTTGCTTTTCTTATTTGACATAGTTGTTTGTATATGACAGTTGTTTTCCATTAGTTTGATGTGTTTGAGCTTTTGATTTTTCCATTTGATAAGGGACTTCGTTTTAAATTTTCCTCGGAGTTCAGTGTTTTTGTTATTTTACTTTTGTTCATACACAGCTGATAGCCCAGAACCTCCTGCACATGTGTCAGTAATTCCATATGAAAGACATCTGGTAGTATCATGGAGTCCTGAATATAACGGAGGAGAGTCTCAGGTGTTTTTCATAGAATATCATCAAGAAGCCAATGAAATGTGGAGACGGTCTGGACCTATTACTGATAACATGCAGGCTAGAATGGCATATATCTTGTATTACAAGAGTCCCAAAACTCGATATTTTGTTCGGATGTTCTCCAAAAATGAAATTGGTGAAAGTAATAAGACATCTATCACTCCCGTAATAACTTTAGGTTAGTAATTATTCAATATTGAATGGCTACGCATGATTATACTTATCATTGTTACCATCTTTTCGTGTTATACAAAGTTTCTGCGTGGTTTTCTTAAATAGTACTTTGCGTATGTGCAGGTTAACTGGAGGAGATCTTACGTTTTAGTAATTTTTTTTTTTTTTTTTTTTTTTTTTTTTTTGGAAGCAGGCAAGATATTAAAATATCCTAAGGATAAATGTTGGATTAAGGAATGCACAAAATATTGAGAAACAATTGCTGTGGTTTAGGACAAACCGTTTCGAAACTATTCATGTAAACGATAAAGGCAACAGTAGTTTACTGCTGTTCAATAGACATAAATCGATTAAGCGAAAACAGAATGCTTGCGTAAATATGGCTCACCGATATACTTTATATAATTATGTTTATTTCATTTGTAAAATTTCAAGAGTGTTTGACTCAATTTTCCAAGTGTTGAATACGGTATGGAAATATATGCGGCATGTCATCGCTGTAAACCGACAACACATTTAGAAACATTACGTTATCGGACAACGCACTATCTGAGTCTGCTCATACGCTCAACTTGATTCTAATCAAGTGATATACACTTCTCACTTGTTAAGAAACCATCTTTTATGTTATTGTCTTGTAAAATGAAAGGTGTGAATATGGTTGACACACGTGTAGCAAGATCAACTTACCCCTTCCGGAGAATTTCAGATTTCAACCGGTTATGGGTGATGTTGCTCAATCTTTAGCTTTCTATGTTGTTTTTAGTCTACTGTTGTTTGTCTTCAATCGGTTTTCGTTTTTGGCATGTCATTGTCAGTTTATCATCGATTTATCAGTTTGATGATCTTTTTGGAAACATTAACTTTCACTTCTCTATTGCATCTTTATAACCTTGTGTATTGGATAATACTTGCCTACACGTTTGTTCTTTCTAATGAAAACAACATTTTATGACTATCGTGAGTCCAAATTCCTTTCCTGGATGAGCCTTCACTAGGAATGCTCAAACTTAAACATTTATAAACCTGTTATGTATAAATACGTAAAAACGTTGAGAATATGATCACATAAACTCACCATAGATACCAGGATTAAAATTTTGTATGTTAGAAGCGCGTTCCGTCTAAAAAAAGACGCTCGAATCAAAAAAGATAAACATGCCTAATAAAGTACGAATTTGAGAAGCATTGCGGACCCAGAATTCCGAAAGATGTTTCGAAATACAGATAAGGCAATATATTCCCGGGGAAGAAAATAGTATTTTGAAAAGAACCTAAAGAAAATATCCTATTTCCTCTAATGTAAATTTTGCCTGAAGGAGTTGGAACCTTAGGTTTTTGATAATGTATTATATCAAAAGGGAATTTGCGCAGATATATTATAAATAAAGTCAGTATCGAAACAATGACTACTGAGCTGAAGAACCCCTCAAGATGATACAAGTACACATGTGTTGTAATGAGAATTACGTATATAATAATGGCGGATTCGAATCGTTACGTGCTCTACAATATCTGTTAATGATAATCCAATGCCATCTGTCAAATTGTGTATTAATCCTTATCGTGAATATTGAATTCATTAAATTGAGTTCCACTTTTACTATTTGCAACACATTATAAAATAAACATCTAATCTTAGGTGTGTTGTTAAAATTTTAATTGACATCAAAAGTACATTCATCACATGGCAGTAATATTAATGTGTCTTAACACATTGATTATGTTTCAAACTGAAACAAGAAACAAAAAAAATCTTGTGTTAACTTAATTTCTTTATTATGTGTATTTTCCTACAAAGCTGATCGGCCCGAACCTCCTACAAATGTGTCAGTAATTCCATATGAAAGACATCTGGCAGTATCATGGTGTCCTCAATATAACGGAGGAGAACCTCAAACGTTTTTCATAGAATATCAACAAGAAGCCGATGAAATGTGGAGACGGTCAAGACCTATAATTGATAACATGAAGGTTAGGATGTCAAATTTCCTGTATAACATGACTCCAAACACTCGATATTTTGTTCGACTGTTGTCAAGAAATGAAATTGGTGAAAGCAATAGGACGCCTGTCACTCCTGTGATGACTTTAGGTGAGTAATTTTTCAATATTGAGTATAAAGTATTAACAACAGGTGCCTGTGTTTGTGCTTTTTTTAAGTCATGGCATCATGGTGATGTCGATTGAGTTATTGTGATCCTACTTACAATTAATGTTTTGATACTCAGTTAGGTTATCCACGTTAAGGGAGATTATGTAAATGTGCATGTTTCTATAAGATGAATCAAGGAATACACAAGATATTGCAAAACTTTGTGTTTAACAGTTGATACAGGTAATTAGTGCACGGTATCCATCTACGTTACGAAACTTGTTATGTATTGTAGTACTAAACTCCTTTATTATCATGTTGATTTTAGTCGGAAACATTCAAAACTATTCTATTCGATTTCCTCATTTTGCTACCTAATTGTATGTTTTCGAACACGATAGAGGAAGAAATTCGTGATGTCAAATCCTTAGGCTGATCTCAAGTTTAGAAATATTACGTTCTCTGACAAAGAAATGTCTAACTCTGTTTCATGTTTGTTTTGAGGAGAAATTCACACTTCACAATCTCGAATGATTCTATTCGGCTCTTTCTCAACTAACTAGTGTCGGTGACATTTTAGTGTTAATCGTGTTGATTCGATACCACAATAGTTGTCTGATCTGTGAATTTACCAATTGAGTCATATTCTCTATTGTGACTTTTTAATTAGATCTGGAAACACTTTGGTTCCCTCTGCCTATTTTTTTCCAACATGTGATCTTTGGAAGGATTAAACATAAATATGGATAAGACTTAAAAATATACTAACTTTGTCAACCTAATATCAGGTACTTTTTCTTGTATAAAACTAATTCAAGAATGATAGTCATGTCCATATGTGTACTATTATGACGTCCATTTTTGTTGATCTAGTACACATTTTTGTTTAAGGGCCAGCTGAAGCCCTCCTCAGGGTGCGTGATTTTGTCGCTGTGTTGAAGACACGTTGGTGGCCTTTGGCTGTTTTTCTGCTCTTTGGTCGGGTTGTTGTCTCTTTGACACATTCCCCGTTTCCATCCTGAATTTTATATATTACAATCGTGTTATGTCGTTATGTTTTAAGAGTAAGCACGTCGGAAAATACACAGAAGATTCCAAATTAAAGCATAGTTTTTCTGTGACTGTATATGACGACTTTACAATGAGTCAATTGATTGTTAACAGATTGTTTTTTGTTTTTTTGTTTTTTTTTTTCTTTGATACATGACTATTCTATTAGTTGTTATTGGCTTTGAACAAGCTGTCAATAGCCATGGTGACTGCGAGTACTTTCATATCTCTACTTTGAGTCTTGAGACATTTTGTTAGTATTCGTATCTTTGTAATTAGTAAATATTGCATTTTGGGATACTCTGGTTCGAACAAGCTCAGAAATAATAAAGAATAAAATTTTCGCCAAAATTATTTTCACGCATGACATGTGTTTTGTGGTTTATCTAGCAGTCGCAAACAAAGTTAGACGACACCTTCTGTCTTTTTACTAGTAACCGAAATGTTCCTGAAATGATTCAAAAAGCAAAATCTTAAAAGTTTCTCTTAGACGTCACTTTATGACCTTGCATTCAAATTGTGTAGCAAATGCTTGGGCCACATTTTTCTTTTTTTTCATTTTTTAGCTTTACATCTTGAGTATAAAAATCTGACTTTTAAAAATCTATTTCCATTCAATTTGCAGTGACAAATACATCTTAAATGTACCCTATTCTTTAAAAATGGATTTAAAATAAAAGACAATATTTTGAGCGTCTTAGGAGACAATATGTTAATAGTATGTATAAAAATCTTCGTTGTTTGATAAAATCGGCATGTTATTGGACATTAAATTATGACATATAGTCGATGTCTTATTTAACTATTAAAACTACTTAAGATGAAAAGATATATTCAAAATAACTAACCAAACAAAAAATACCATCCGATGACCTATAGTTGGTAACGTCAACGTCATTTAAGTGCAAGTCTGTCTAAGAATCAAGCAAATTCTAATTGTGTTTTGTGTGCTTTTTGTCGATATGATGGGGCAAGCCTGTTTCAACTGATTTGAATATTTTGTCATGTTATACAATTGGCCAGGTAATGAGATGGGAATGATGCCAACAAACATGTTTAACCCCGCCGCATTCTGTATGTGCCTGTCCGAAGTCATTCAGTGGTTGTCGCTTGTTGCTGTTGATCATATCTGTTGTTTTTACTTAAATCGGACCATTTGTTCTCCTGTTTGAATTGTTAAACGTTTGTCTTGTCGAGTACTTTTATGCTGTTCTATGTGATATAGGGTTCGCTTATTGATGAAGGCCGTATGATTACCTATAGTTGCAAACTCCTATGTCGTTTAGCGCTGGTGGAAATTAACAAAATGTGTTGTAAAAGTGTGTATAGTGGTTTAAACTTTTTCATAGAGTTGCCAACTAAGTCTAACAGATGAAAATGCCCCTGATATCTCTAAATAGCAGAATCGATAAATTATTTTATTATATCTTATACATGTAGTTGTTTGTACTGATACTAGTATAGTAATTTTACGATTTTGTGATTGAAAAATATGTATAACACTTTTTAGACAACCAATCATCAGTTAAAACGTCACTATCTTTCCAAGGCATCGTCATTGTAGTATTATGCATAATTATAACAGTCCTAACAGGGGTTGGATTATATGTTCGTAAGTACACAGTGTTTGTTGTAGTTAATGCGATGACAAGTATTTGTAATATCTACCACTAAATCGAAATGTATCATCGAAAATATAAACAGTATGTGCCAAATAAAACAATGACCATTCTTTAGACGAAATAAAACCCTGTTACCATTGTTTTCAGGAATGTCTCAATAACCGTATGTTTTTTTTTAACAAAACGAATGTAATTATCTTATTTGTTTTATTCAAAATGGCATTATAGAGTATGAATATTTACATTATGCCTTTACAAATTAACAATGACGTTTTCAAACGGTCATAACATAATTGTTGAATATAACGTTGAAACCGTATTCAACATAACGAGCAAAAAATACTTTGAAATAAGCACTATATAATAAATGCGTTTTACTGTAATAGAATAGACAGATAATGATGTGTGTAACACTTAGATTCAATGTCAACGAATAAATAAAAAAGTAAGAATATTGCTAGATTTCAAAATTGAACATGATATAAGTCATTTCATTTGAATGCTTCATTAACATGTTCAGTATTATTAATTATCTTACCTCCTATAAATTTCTAGGAATATGATTGGTTGAAAGCAACCTCGTGGAGACCGTGTATATTTCATATTGGGTTAGTAGGCGGAGCTTATTTTAATACACGGTTAGTAGTGGTGTTACGTCCCTTTATGAAAACAACACGGTGTTGATGAAAAATCTGAAAGATTTAAACAGACGAAGAAAATGATGATGAACGATTGAAATAAATTCATAAAACACATTAAAAGCTTACAAGTTGTTATTGTTGGCATTTGTTTGAAGTCTTGATCACTTTGATAGCTTTGCTCTCACCCCATATGGAATTTACTGACCCCATATATATCGTATTAGGTCACTAGCACACTGTGTAACGAATTTATCTTACCGATTATTTTAACATGTGGTATTAAGACTAGAGGCCTATCAAAGTGATCAAGACTTCAAACAAATGCCAACAATAACAACTTGTAAGCTTTAAATGTGTTTTATGAATTTATTTCAATCGATCATCATCATTTTCTTCGTCTGTTTAAATCTTTCAGATTTTTCCTCAACAACGTGTTGTTTTCATAAAGGGACGTAACACCACTACTAACCGTGTATTAAAATAAGCTCCGCCTACTAACCCAATATGAAATATACACGGTCTCAACGAGGTTGCTTTTAACCAATCATAATCCCATATAGAATTTACTGACCCCATATATATCGTATTAGGTCACTAGCACACTATGTAACTAATAATGCTATATACGTTTTTTTTTATGTTTCAAATTGAAGGGTACCTGACACAGAAGATAAAGATAAGGTTTGTGTCTTTTTAGAATGATAAGATATATTTTCATTAAGTCCGAGCCAATCATGTTTGTTCATTTTCCAAAATGTTTAGGATATCAACTATATTAGCAATAATGATTTTAGAAAGTATTCGAATGATTATTTAATTCGTTTTGGTCATAAAACACACAAGTATTTTAAAAGTTGAAATATCCTAATCTTTGAATTTAAAATATAACAAAATTGTAAGGTTTGTACGGTTAAGATATGCCCTTTTTTAATTAATGCTTTGTGTTTAGTAATACACTGCTTTTATAGTGATCTACAGTTGACTGTCGTTGTCTCGAACTCGGTTGACCTGCGATTTCGGATCAATCGAAAAGTCCTGTGGTCCTAAACTTTATTATGTCTGTTTGTTTTGTTCATACATTGTTGTCGATATAATGGAATTTTATGCAACGGTCATGCAAGTGAGAGGTTTAGCTAGCTATAAAACCAGGTTTAATCCACCATTTTGTACATAAGGAAATGCCTGTACCAAGTCAGGAATGTGACAGTTGTTTTCCATTCGTTTGATGTGTTTGAGCTTTTTATTTTGTCATTTGATAAGGGACTTTCCGATTTGAATTTTCCTTGGAGTTAGGTATTTTTGTTATTTTACTTTTTACAGATAAATATATGTATGTCTGCTCCTAATGAGTCGTATTTGGATGAGTCGAGTTGTCTTTAGCCAAATTGTGGTTCCAAGGTTTACATAAGCATTTAAACTGCGTTCGTTATCTCGAAAAACAATCACTCATTTCTAAACTTGAATTTGGGGATCCAAATGAATTTAAAAGTTTATTTTACAGTACACCTGTAATTGATTTATGATATTCTTTTCAAATGAGTGTTTACCTAAGATCGTCTTTGAAAACCAGTGGGAATAATAAACTATACATTATAATAGATTACACAACATGACACAACATTATTGAAAATGATTTGTAATCAATTAACTGTAATCATACATAAAATTAGGAAAAAGTCTGCAATTCTGAACTACTCTATCATCGACATGTATGTTTTAGTATATGTTTATTATATTTCCAATTACAAGTTATGCACATGCCCTAGGTCAGGAGCCTGTTTTTCAGCGATTGTCGTTTGTTGGTGTGGTTCATAAGTGTTTCTCGTTTCTCGTTTTTTATATAGATTAGACCAATAGTTTTCCTGTTTTACACTAGTCTTTTTGGGATCCATTATAGCTTGCTGTTCGGTGTGAGCCAAGGCTCCGTGTTGAAGGCCGTACTTTGACCTATAATTGTCTACTTTTTTCACATTGTGACTTGGATGGATAGTTGTCTCATTGGCACTTATACCACATATAAATAACAGTACGTGTAACCGTTGGCATAGCTGTTTGGCGTGAAGTTGAGCGATAGGTGAATATTTCATGATTGATAGATGATCCGATGACTCGTTATCTGACAGATAAAATGTGATAGTTACGTGACAACAGTCATCAATCGACCAGACCATTAATTGTATGCACAAATCGGACAAATACATATATAATTGAAATATCTACGCAATATCTACATGCGACAAACACTTCTATCGATCATGTGTACGCAAATTGATCGCAATGATTAATGCAAAACATCGTAAATGATTGTTCACCGTATGATGCAAATTTCATCATTGGAACTCTTATTTTCTTATATGTGTGTTACATAATAAACATAACGTTCAATTCTAAATTTAGATCTCAGTCTTTACAATCAGTCTGTCAGGATGTGATACTTTCTTATTTCTGCTCATAATTGTAACTGTGTGGGCACCCTCTCCCTTTTTCACATAACGACTGCGTTCATCATGCTAATATACACTCAAGTTTAATGTAGTTTGAATCACATTCTTGCTTGATCTATTGCAACATATTTAATGAAACCCTTATAATGTTTTACTGTCATTGTTCATTAGTAATTGTTATACTTCATAGTGCAAAGGTTGCAAGGACTGTATAACTAAAAACTATGCAATCATTATAAAAAGGATTACTCAAATTCATGATATTAGAACGGAACTTTAAACGCTTACACATGAGCAATACACTTTTCTAAATAAATAGTCTTCTTTTAAGTCTTTACAAGATTTTGCATTCCTCATTTCAATTTTAGTTTCTTTACATAATGCATTAATGTACAGGATAATAACACCAACCAATATCCCAACAACCGAGGCAAGTAGTGATGAAAGTGCTCATTATACAGAGATAACTGGAGGTGATTACAGACGGACCACATTGCAAGGTACACATATAAAAAAAATATGATAACGTTCTAACGTGATTTACTAGCGATAGGTTGTTACCTATGCTGATGGAAGTTGGTCATTATAAGTTCACCGGTCCCGTTTATATTGGATTCGTACAAATGCGATGTAAATTTCATTGTTTGATTATAAATGTTGTCGGTATTTGCAACTGGCTTTGACAAATTTTATCTTAAACATAATTAAAAGCATCCATGAAGTTTTGATGCTTCTAAACATTTTTACTGTTTAAAAGGACGACATATTATTCCGTCAATTTGATTGAAAAAACATAATTATACGATTATTTCAAGAGGAAAATATGGTTATAATTGATACATAAACCTTTTGTTTGTATTAATTTATCATTGTAACTACTTCTACCTTTTGAAATTAATTTGAAATAATAAAAGGGTAGATACGACACGCAAGTATATTGATTGATTGATTGGTGTTTTAACGCCACTTTCAGCACTTTTGTGCTATTTCATAGCGGTCATTATTTATTGTCGAATATGATCAAATTGTAATAAAATGTGTTACATGTAACACTAGCGTTAGTTTTAGAAGAAATATTTACACGTGTTGTGGTTAACATGAACGTTAAACAATGCGATTTTACTATTTCAGAAAACGATAGTCGGAATATTTCAACAGTCAATATAATTGGTTTTGAAAATACAGATTCAGTGCCGCAGTTTTCAGAACATTCATCAGCATCATCCGACAATAACACAAATACTTCAGAAAATTATGATGATGGGTATGAACATCCACACAAAACACTGGTGGTACAAAATCGTACTAACAACGAACATGTTTATCTCATTCTTAATATATTCTCCATCTATGAAAATTCAACACCTTTTGAGAAAGTAGCTTGTGGACGTTCTTTTGAATTTAGAAAAACAAAATACTTCACCTGTTGAAACAAACCCACATGTTTAAGAAAATGACGATCAAGAAAATACGAATTTCAGTTAAATTGATAACGAATTCGTCAAAAAGGACAATGATTTATTTACAAATGGGTGACGGATTGATGATCGCCAAAAACAGTAACGCCTGGGATTGCAAGAACTGTATAACTAAACACTATGAAATCAAGTACAAAAGTATTACTTAAATTTAATATATCAAAACGGAACTTTCATACGCTAAGCTATGAACAATACACGTTTTAAATAGTTTTTTTTTCTAAGTCTTTACAAGATGTTGCTTTCCTCATTTTGATTTAAGTTCTATTTACATGTGCTAAACTATTTAGGATAATAACACCAACAAATGTTCCAACATCCGAAGCCAGTAGTGATGAAAGTGCTCATTATATAGAGATAATTGGAGATGAACACAGACGAACAGCACTGCAAGGTACAATTACAAAAAATGGTAATGTTCTAATTTGAATAAAATTGAGAATGACTAGCTGTAAGTTGTTACCTGTGCTAATTGAGCTTGGCCTCTAAGAGTTCATCGGCCCAGTTTACATTGGATTCGTATTCACATGTGTAAATTACACATTTTGATGATTATAAATGTTGTCGATATTTACAACTTGCTTCGAAAATTTTTATCTTAAACACAATTAAACGCATCGATGAGGTTTTGATGCTTCCAAATATTTTGACCGTTTAAAACATGTAAAAGGAGGACTTTTAATTTCGTAAATTCGATTGACAAATTTAGAGACTAACAATTATTTCAGGAAAGAAATGTGAGTATAATTAATACATAAACAATATTTTTATCGTAGGTGCAACTACTTCTACATGTTGATGCACCCGGTATCGCTCCTTTTGTATAAAGTGCGATTCCCTAAGTTTGAGATTGACAATTTATTTTATATTATCTACGATATGATTTTGTTTATTTAGTTTCTGTATTTCGAATCATGAAAGAACTATTTTTTTGTCAATATTATACTTTAATGATCGGACTATTTAACAGCTCATTAAAATGGTAGATACGACTTTCAAGTATACTGATTGATCAATTTCAGCACTTTCGTGCTTTTCGTGGCGGTCATTAATTATTGTTGGAGGGAGCCGGAGTGCCCGGTGAGAACTAGCGACCTTCGGTAGGAAAACTGACAATACTAGTCTATAATGAGTGGATTGTTAGATTAGCCTACACGCAGTCATGACTACTACCAGATTAATTTCATAACAACTTGTCAAACAATTTGAACAATGTGATTTTAGTTAACTTTGGGTGAAAACCATTAACAAATTAGCATTAACAGATTAACCTTCTGAATATGTATTTTGTTAATAGGTTGAGAAGGAAAACAAATAAACGCAATTACATTTATTAAATTATTGTAGAATATGATTAGCATGTAATAGGATGTTTTATATGTAATATCAGCGTTAGTTCTTGAGGAAATAAATACGTGTTGTGGTTAACATGAATGTTATATATTGTGATTTTACCATTTCAGAAAACGATAATCCGAATATTTCAACAGTCAATATAATTGGTGATGAAAATACAGATACAGCCCCGCAGTCTTCTGAACATTCATCAGCATCATCCGACAATAACACAAATAGTTCAGAAAATTATGATGATGGGTATGAAAAACCATACACAACATGTGGTACAAAATCGTGCTTACGACGAACATAATAATCTCATTACAAATAAATTCTCAATCTATAAATATTCAACACCTTTTGAGAAAGTAGCTTGTGGACGTTCCTTTGAATTTAGAAATCAAGAAACTTCATCTTTTGAAACAAACCCACATGTTTACGAAAATGACGATTAAACAAATGCGAATTTGAGTAATATTAATAACAATTTCGACAAAAAAATGACAATGATTTTCACCGGTCACATATTGATCAACCAAAATATCAGACAGAATATATTAACTTGATGCTGAAATAATAAGATAAAGTTTTATCGACTAATCGGTGACGCCAAAACAGTAACGCCTAAGGTTGCAAGAACTGTATAACTAAAAACTATGAAATCAAGTTAGAAAGTATTACTTAAATTCAATATATTAAAACGAAACTTTCATACACTTAGATATGAGGAATAAACGTTTTAATAAATAGTCTTTTCTAAGTTTTTAAAAGATTTTGCTTTCAATTTTAGTTGTATTCAAATATGCATTAATTTTAGGATAAAAATACCAACAAATGTCCCAACAACTGAAGCCAGTAGTGATGAAAGTACAGAGATTAATGAAGATGATTACAGAGGGACAACATTGCAAGGTACCTTTATAAAGAAAAATGCTAACGTTCTAATGTGATTTACCGAACGTGACCTATTCCCAAATATGACTGTTTTGTCGATTGTGAATTTGCATTGCTATACGACGTGTCTCGGTATTTCATACATCCAACATTCATGTATTTATGTTTCTGTTGTGGTTTTGATTGGATAATGTGTTATGTCTTATCGTTTGTAGTCCAAATAATTATAAAATAGCCTTTCAATACCGTCACTATCATGATAATTGTTTGGACTAGTATTGTGAAAATAATTGTATGAATTTCAAGATTATATATTCGTTACAAAAATACGTTACTGTTTGTGATGTCCTGTGCTGTCTGTCGTTAATGAAAGATGTTTGTTGTTATTCTGCAGTTTACATGTTGTATTGACTATTATATAATTCTTTTGTGCGTTTCACTGTGATGAGTGTTCTTGCGTGTGTCTGTGCTGTATTTCTTTCACGTGGTGTTGTCATTTTAGCAATATTTTTAAACATTGCAATATAAGCGGGAGGTTTGACTAGCCATTCAAACAGGTTCAACCCACCATTTTTTCTTAAAATGTCCGGTACCAAGTCAGGAATATGGCTATGGCAGTTGTTATCGAATAGTTCGTTTCTATGTATGTTGGCGTTTGTTTTTGTTACACTTCAGTGTTTCTGTTGTTCCTTTGTTTTCCTCTTATAGTTGATGTGTTCCCTCGGTTTTAGTTTGTAATCCGGATTTGTTTTCTCTCAATCGATTTATGACTTTTGAACAGGGTATACTACTGTTGCCTTTATTTACCAGCTATAGGTTGGTACCTGTGCTAATAGAAGTTGGTCACTATAAGTTCATCGGTCCCGTTTATATTGGATTCGTACAAATGCGAGGTTAATTTCACTTTTTGATTATAAATGTTGTCGGTATTTGCAACTAGCGTTGCCTAGTTTGGCTTGTTATAATAAAAATCATTTCAATGATATGACTCATTAAAATGGTAGATACGACATTCAAGTATTTTGATTGATTTATTTGTGTTTTAACGCCACTTTCAGCACGATTGTGCTATTTCGTGGCGGTCATTATTTATTGGTGGAGGGAGCCGGAGTGACAGGAGATTTTCTTGGTTGTCTTTTTTTAAAATATGTGGGTTTCTTTCAACAGGTGAAGTTTCCTGTTTTCTAATTTCCAAAGAACGTCCACAAGCTACTTTCTAATTTTAATTTAAGTTTTAAAATTACATCATTGAAATGTTAAACAATTCATGTGACGCGCAGTTTATTTCGTTTGTTTTGTCCTGGTGTGTTGTCGTAAATTCATGGGAGGTGTCTGTTGTTATTCTGTGGTATACATGTTGTAATGTACTATTATATTATGTATTTATTTAATTTTCTGTGCTGAATGTTCTTGCGTTTGTTTGTACTGTATTCCTGTCACGTAGTATTGTTCTTTTACCGGTATTTTTAACATTGCCATATAAGCTGGAGGTTTGGCTAGCTATAAAACCAGGTTCAACCCACCATTTTTTTTCTTAAAATGTCCTGTTCCAAGTCAGGAATATGGCAGTTGTTATCAACAGTCCGTTTCTATGTATGTTGGCGTTTGCTTTTGTTGTAGTTCAGTGTTTTCATTGTTCAATTGTTTTCCTCTTACAGTTTATGTGCTCTCTCTGTTATAGTTTGTTACCCGGATTTGTTTTTGCTTAATCGAAATATGACTATTAAACAGCGGTATACTATTGTTGCCTTTATATGACAAATTTTATCTTAAACATATCTAAATGCATGGATGAGGTTTTGATGCTTCCAAACATTTTGACCGTTTAAAAGGAGGACATATTAATCCGTCAATTCGATGGACAAGACTAACGTTTTTTTCAGGAGGAAAATGTGGTTATAATTTATACATAGACCTTTTTTTGTAATAATTTATCAGTGCAACTACTTCTACATGTTGACGCACCCAGTATCGCTCCTTTTGGATTACGTGCGATTCCCTAAGTTTGAGTTTGATAATGTAATCTGTCTTCTTATGATTCCCTTTTATAAATCTTGTATTATATAGTTTAAGCCGTTTAAAATGAATATACTTTGAATAAAATTAGTGTAAGATTAATTTAACCTTATGTCGGTTATCATGTTGAACAAATAAAATATCAGAACATTAATAGAATAATATCTAGCAGTGTTTATATACTATACTAATAATTTTTCACTAAAATAATGACAGATAACAAATAAATCTAACAACTAAAATCAAATTATCAATTATCAATTTTGTAGATTTGTCGATCTGTTATTTGTTTATATTCTCAACGATATGATTTCGTGTATTTAGTTTCTGTATATCGGATCATGAAGATATTATAATGTTGTCAATATAATACTCAATGATCGGATTATGATCAGGTTCAACTATTCATTAAAATTATAGATACGACATTGAAGTATATTGATTGATTGATTAATTGACTGATTGATTGGTATTTTAACGCCATTTGCAGCACTTTTGTGCTATCTCGTGGCGGTAATTATTTATTGGTAAAGGAAGCCGGAGTATCCGGTGAGAACCACCGACCTTCGGTAGGAAAACTGACAGTCCTAGTCAATAAAGATTGGATTGTTAGATTAGCCTACACGCAGTCATAACTACTGCCAATTTAATTTCATAACAACTTGTCAAACAATTTGAACAAAGTCATTTTAGTTTCCTGACTTTGAGGAAAAATCATTTACACAAAAGTATTAACAGATTAACCTTCTGAATATGAACTTTGTTAATAGTTTGAGAAGGAAAACAAATAAACACAATTACATTTATTTGATTATGGTAGAATATAATTAAATTGTAATCAAATGTTTTATATGTAACATTAGCGTTAGTTCTAGAAGAAATATTTACTTGTTGTGGTTAACATGAATGTTATATAAGGCGATCTTACTATTTCAGAAAACGATAATCCGATTATATCAACGGTCAATATAATTGGGGTTGCAAATACAGATACAGCCTCGCAGTCTTCTGAACATTCATCAGCATCATCTGACAATAACATATATACTTCAGAAAACTATGATGATGGGTATGAAAAACCATACACAACACTGATGGTACAAAACCGTACTGACGACGAACATGTTTATCTCACTACAAATAAATTCTTCATCTTTGAAAATTCAACACCTTTTGAGAAAGCAGCTTGTGGACGTTCTTTTGAATTTGGAAAACAAGATACTTCACAGATTGAAACAAACCCATATGTGTATGACAATGACCATGAAGAAAATGCAAATCTGAGTTATATTGATAACGACTTTGACAAAAAGGACAATGATTTTCACCGGTCACACATTGATCCACCAAAATATAAAGCAGAATATATTAACTTGATGCTGAAATAACAAGATAAAGTTTTAGAATTCAGACTTTACTTGTCTGTAGACTTGTACAAACATAACAATTGTTATTAAATGTGGTCCTTGTATTTATTATAATATACTTATTTGTATTCGTTCCATTTTAACTGTTAGGGAATTTACATGGCCAAAGACCAATGCAGTTGGTGATATATTTGAGTTAAACGATAAAATTAGTTTTCCTTTACGTATTTGTGTGATGACTTATCACTTGATGTGACGCTTCAACGAATTCCAACAGGAGTAACATGACTGTTATTGCAGATGGACTAGGAGCTGCTAATCTGTCTGTAGCTCCTGAGTTTTGCAAGGCTTTAAGTAGGATTCCTTTTGTTTCATCTAATGTTTTCTTAGTAGTTTTTTAAGAAATCTGGTTTGTCTTTCAGTCAATTTTTTACCAATGTGTTGGTGTTTTTTAAAGAGTAGTTTATGAGTGATAGAGTCACGCCAGTGTGAATTGTAAGTACATTTTCAGGCCAATTGCTTGATAAAATATCTGTCCTTACATTTCCTACATTCTGAGTCGGGGAAAAGTATTAAATCGTTTCTCAAAGTATACTACTTACCCGTTTAAATACGTAGACACGCTAGGAACTTAAGTATATCACCAAGAGGAAACTTAAAAGAATGGCCCAATCATCTAGGGTCAGTATTGCATTGATGATTTGGAACCTTGGTTACTTCATAATTTTCTAATCTATTGAATAAGACGACAGTAGTTTACCAATTTTTCTATTATTGTAATTGTAATGCACTATTATATTATTCATTTATGCATTTCTCTATACTGATTGTTCTTGCGTTTGTTTGTACTGTATTGCTGTCACGTAGTGTTGTCATTTTAGCGATATATTTTTTAACATTGCCATATAAGCGGGAGGTTTGGCTAGCCATAAAACCAGGTTAAAACCACCATTGTTTCTTAAAATGTCCTGTACCAAGTCAGGAACATGGCAGTTGTTATCAAATAGTCCGTTTCTATGTCTGTTGGCGTTTGTTTTTGTTGCAGTTCAGTGTTTCTGTTGTTCCGTTGTTTTTCTCTTATAGTTGATGTGTTTTCCTCGGTTTTAGTTTGTAACCCGGATTTGTTTTCTCTCAATCGATTTATGACTTTTGAACAACGGTATACTACTGTTGCCTTTATTTAAAAGAATGACCCAATCATCTAGGGTCAGCATTGAACTAAGGATTTGAAACATTAGTTAAGTAATAATTTCCAAATCTATTAACTAAGACGACAGTAGTTTACCGATCTTCAAATTTCGTAAATCAATTAGGAAAAGACAATGCAAGATATCAGACAAAAACTGGTTGAATCGTTTTAACGTCAAAAGGAGGGAGGCCGCTTGCATCGTCAGGGTATTATCAACGGGTAATTTTGGAATGTATGTTATAATCATGTTTGTACGGACTCACCGATTACTGAGCTGATGATACCCTTGGTGACTGATATTCAACCAGTAGTGGTATAGACCAAATGCTTGTATATGAAAATTACACGTTATGTATTTCTTGCGTCTGAAATGAAATTCATCCGAAACGCTTCGATTTAAACATTTGAAATCAAGAGATGTATAAAAGATCACCAGTTAAAATATACCATCAACAACGCGCCATATTTAACAAGGGCTTGCAATTCTCATCAGAATTTCGAATTAATATACACAATACAAAGATATCAACAAAAACAACTTTTCTTAATTGGTACAGATTCATTCGCGCAAGATGAAATACACAAGTACTATGGAATCGTTGCCTAGAGTAGTTCTGTAAAAGCACTAAAACACAACAAATAAACATGTTTTGAAATTGTCCCAGTACAGCAACGATGTTTTTTTGTCCCTTTTTCAAACCAGAATCTGTTGTCCACTAGTTATTATCAGTTACCGTCTGTCATACTTGGTGTTGGTTAAGTGTTTTACCTTTAGTTACCTAGTTATTTGTCTCTTTTTAATATTTTAACAAGTTCGTATCCTAATTGCACTTATATCTTACTTTATGAAATCGCTCTATCAAAATTTTGGATGCCGCAGGGTTACCTATATCTATGTTCATCTGTGTCCGTTGGTTTTTGTTTGATAGTTATCTCATTGAAAACCATAGCTCATATCCTTATTGTATTCCCAGTAGAATAACTGCTTCAGTGCATCCCAATCCAAGCATAAAATAAATAAAAGACAGAAACACGTTATATAATACGATCATCAGAAACATTACACAGATATACAAAAATTTGGTATTAGGAAGAGCGGTGAAAATTACGTAATCATGTCATTCACGTTTTGATAGGAATATAAGAAAATCAAATTTAATCCAAAATGAATAAATCTAAAAGTTTAATTTGAACGCCAATTCTTTAAAAAGATACCAAAGGGATATTAAACTCATAAGTCAAAAAACAACTGACAATCCCATGACAAAAAAAAGAAAAACAACGAAAAGACAAACAACAGAACACAAAACACAACATAGAAAGAAAATTGAGCAACAAAAACGCAACAAAAATCCTTGGATGATCTCAGGCGCTCCGGAAGGGTAAGCAGAACACGATCCATATAACATCCGTCATGTTGCTTATGTAATTACAAACCCGGTGATAAATCTAATTCGGTAGATCACGTTTATGAATAGCATTACCATTAAAGCAGGTTTACTTGTAAAAACAGTTGTGCAATGGATTTCATTTAGTGAAATATAAACAACCTTCTTCCATTATATCATGGGGTTAAATGATTACCAATATACAGCATCTGTGACACTGTTAAAAATGGTTTTAATGATAAAATATATACGTTCATTACATTTTGATTTCATTGAAAACAGGTGCGTATTGAACAAATTCAGAATTGTTTATTTCTTTTAAGATTGATTCTTTCCTTCTAACGAAGTTGTTGGATCATATTTTAATTGATCAATTCTTAAATTTATTCCCCAAACACTTTCTGAGTTAGTGTTAATTAAGAGAACATAAGAGTACAGTTGTTTTCATTCAATAAATAGATGAAGAAGATTATCAAAAACTAAAATCAAGACAAAAAAAAAACTTGTAAATCATTGAAGGTTAACAGAACTAAGGGAATCTAAAGAATATGCATTAAGAAGAATCTGGGATGCACAGAATAAAGCAACATACCTTATGATATAAACTTAGTTGTTCAGTGGTTGTCGTTTGTTGGTGTGGTTCAAAAGTGTTTCTCGTTTCTCGTTTTTTATATAGATTAGACCGTTGGTTTTCCTGTTTGAATTGTTTTACACTAGTCTTTTTGAGGCCCTTTATAGCTTGCTGTTCGGTGTGAACCAAGGCTCCGTCTATAATTTTTTACTTTTTACACATTGTTACTTGGATGGATAGTTGTCTCATTGGCACTCATACCACATCTTCTTATTTATAATTAGCGACAATTATTAGTGAAATCCGAACAAAGAGCTTCTGTTGATTTAATTAATTGTTCTTGAATCTCGTATTACAATACTCATTTTGTTTATCTCAATCATTATGCAAGTTTGAGTTTAGGACGTCTGCCATCAATTACACCGATGACGGTCGGAATCATTGGCTATAACTTCGCGCAATCAGAGAAGACAGCCACATACCACAAGGTGTAATACCACAAACTAATAGTACGTCACATCCGGTTGCATACGAAAAAGGGTCGATAAAAAATTCCCTTGAATTTGACAGTTGTCGGAAATTATTCCTACATTTCATTGCAGTAAAAAAATTCTGAGTCCTTAACATTTATCTTGGGTGTTTCAAAGCACCATTCTTTTTTTATTTTGTGTTTCTATAGAATATTTTGGTATTACACCACAACTAATTTCTCTACTAGTTCTTATAACTTTTTACCTCATTAAAAAAATCGCACCAATTATTTTTGTCAAACGTGTTGTGCGTGTTATGTACAGTACAAGTTCAAATATTTATATATCCAACATTCAGAAAAATTGAACTTTTAAACATTACAAATTTAGCCAATACACATCTATACCCCTATGGACAAGTCAAGAGATGTTCCGATAACTATAAATATTACCTGTTTCTACCTGGCATCATCACTCTTTTCATATCAAAATCAGTTGAAATACTGCATTTAAAAATTTCAACTCGCTTCTTTCATTTCCACCCATACAAACTTAGAAATGAATGAGAAAGGGAAAGAAAAAAGAATAAGAAAATATACACTTTAATAAAATAGGTCTATATTAGTGAACAACAAAAATAAGTTCATTCATTGTGGTCTTTGACCAGACGTTTATGTGATATTTGAAATGCAAGACAACTCTTAAACCAGTATTTCCAATTCCAGTTTCACCTACAATATTGAATCAAACATGTCAACTGAATAATGACTTACTGCACAAAATCATAGCAAAATCACTGAAATAAACTCTCTTCAATATGACGACATTATCTAGAATACTAATTCGACGCTGTTATGCCAGAAAATCGCCTTTTAATTGTAGCCAACAAAAGACACAAATCAATAATAAAATTTAACAAGATTTATTATACCCTAGTTTACAAAAAGTATTACACAAAAAGAAATGTCAACTTAACTGTCAAAATATGAGTCCAATCTTTTATCTTTTCTTTAACCGGAAATCTTCACGGGAATCCACAGAATATTATATCCAATTGGTCACAATCTAGTATGATGTAGTTTGTAAATAAAAGTGTCAATCCAACTGTTGAGAATGTTGATGTCTATCGATGTCTAAGTCTATCTATGTCTATTTCTAAATCTCTATATTCAACTAACTTTTGGGTCTGCATTTAAATACTCAAACGGAAATTTCTAGACAACGCTAGAAATATAAATTACGCATCTTTTGTTATGATCATTCTGGAAACGTTATGTAAGTGAAATAGAAAGTTCTAATCATTCCATGAGTATCAATGAATGTTCCAGTGAATTCTAAACTGCATAGTTGTAACACAATGTGTATAATTTGTACACAATATATAATGTAAACATTCTTAGGCCACACAAAACAAATTAGGCCAACCAAATAGATATGATAGTTACAATATCATAACACCTCCCCCCTTAAAAAAAGTTTGAGTGTAACAAAAACTTTTCATGAATAATATGTACAAAAATGCATAGTATATACAAAGTGTTTCAATAAGTTCTAGATAAAGCATCTGCTATTACATTATCTTTACCTTTAATATGTTTTACAATAACATCATATTCCTGTAACAATAAACTCCACCTAGTCAATCTCTGGTTCTTGTTTCTCATTTTATGTATGAAGGTGAGAGGATTATGATCAGTATAAACAAGAATAGGATGCACAGTGGGATTTAAATATACATCAAAATGTTGAAGTGCAGACAACAGTGCAAAACACTCTTTTCAATAGTTGAATAATTTTTCTGATGTCTACCTAATTTCTTAGAAAAATATGATATAGGTTTCTCAACATTATCATCTGTTTCCTGATATAAAACAGCTCCAACTCCTACATCGCTTGCATCAACGGCAAGTTTAAATTGTTTTTCAAAGTCTGGAGTGATCAGAACTGGATTATTAATTAAAAGTGTTTTGCTGTTTTCAAAAGCGTTTTGACAATTTTCACTCCAGATGAATTTAGAATCTTTCCGTAAAAGATGAGTCAATGGTTGAACAACAGTAGCAAAATTTGAACAAAATTTTCTGTAAAATCCAATCATGCCTAAATATCTCATAAGTTGTTTTTTATTTGTAGGAGGAGGAAATTTAGTAATTGGGTCCACTTTAGCCATAATAGGTTTCACTTGACCTTGGCCAAATGTATGCCCTAAATAATCAACAGTGGCCTGGCAAAATTCACTTTTACCAAGATTTACAGTCAAATTTGATTGTGACAATCTATCAAAAGTATCATATAAATGTGTTAAATGCTCTTCCCAGCTATCACTACATACAATAAGATCATCAATATAAGCATAACAACAGTCTAAATCTTTTATAACATTATTGATCATTCTTTGAAATGTAGATGGAGCACTTTTCATGCCAAACGGCATTACAGTATATTGAAATAAGCCGTCTGGTGTGACAAAAGCTGATATTTCTCGAGCTCTCTGTGTCAATGGGACTTGCCAGTAACCTTTCAATAAATCAAATTTGCTCACAAATTTTGCTTGCCCAATATTATCAATGCAATCGTCTATCCTGGGAATCGGATAGGAATCAGATTTTGAAACAGAATTCACTTTTCTGAAATCAGTTACGAAACGAAAGGTTTTATCTGGTTTGGGCACAAGCAGACAAGGAGAGCTCTTTAATTTCTTTTCTCATAAATTCAAGTTTGAGTGGATTGAGCCGGTAAGGATGTTGCTTAATTGGAGAAGCATCACCAACATCGACATCATGACAAACAGCAGTGGTTTTGTTTGGCACATCTGGAAAAAGATTTTTAAAAGAAAATACAAAAGCTTTTAATTTTTCTCTACGATCAAAAGACAGATGTGCAAGTTTTGAATCTAAATTTGACAAAATTTCTGAATTTTTCAATCTAACTGGCTCTTCCATAATTTTAGAACTAAAAGGAGGTTCAATTATATCTGGTTTGTCATGATTGTTCTCCAATTTAACCATGGCTAAAGTAGCAACTGGTTTACTCTCACCTTCATTAGTACGCTCAAAATATGGTTTTAACATATTAATGTGACACACTCTATTTTGTTTACGCCGACCTGGTGTTTTTACAATATAATTCAAATCATTGATTTTACTCTCAATGGTATAAGGACCACAATATTTAGCTTGTAATGGATGTCCAGGGACTGGCAAAAATACAAGTACCTTATCACCTGGCTCAAAAACTCTGTCCCTGGCATCTTTATCATACCATATTTTCATCTTATTCTGAACAGTTTTAAATTGTTCTGAGCAATTTGACAAGCAGTATACAATTTTTCTTTAAATCTAGATACATATTCTAGAAGATTCAAGTCAGTGTGTTCAGTAAGCCACTTTTCCTTTATCAATTTTAAAGGTCCCCTTACAGTATGACCAAATACCAACTCAAAGGGACTAAAACCAAGGATTCTTGAACAGCCTCTCGGACCGCAAAAGTAAAAGTGAACACCATCATCCCAATCCCTGTCAAATTGAAGACAAAAGTTCTAATCATGTTCTTCAATGTTTGATGAAAACGTTCTAAGGCACCTTGAGATTCGGGATGATAAGCACTTGACCTATACTGAGCAATCCCTAACTGGTACACGACTTGCTGAAATAAACCTGACATGAAATTTGAACCCTGGTCGGACTGTATAGACTTTGGAAGTCCTACTAGCGTGAAAAATTTGATCAGAGCTTTGACAATAGTAGGTGTCTTGATATTCCTTAACGGAATAGCCTCAGGAAAGCAGTGGAGATACACATGATTGTCAATAAATACGCATTTCCGGTCTTGGTCTTCGGTAAAGGTCCAACGCAATCAATGAGTACTCGGCTGAAAGGTTCTTCAAAGGCTGGAATAGGCAGAAGTGGTGCTGGTGGTATTTTCTGGTTAGGCTTACCAACAACCTGGCATATATGGCATGATTTACAGTATTCTGCGACATCACTTCTTAGTCTTGGCCAGTAGAAATGCTGCAAGATCTTAAGGCAAGTCTTCCTTATGCCTAAGTGTCCAGCCAAGGGGGTGTCATGGGCAAGACCAATAATATCTTGCCTATAGACTTTAGGCACCACCACTTGGTATACCACTCTCCATTCCTCCTCTGGAGTAGCATCAGGGGGCCTCCACTTTCTCATTAAAATACCGTCTTGATGGTAATAGCATTCGGCCACTTTGTCTGCTTCCTCCTGTGGTTGAGCCCTCTTGCAGAGCTGAAGAACCTCAGGGTCTTTACTTTGTTCTTCAACAAATTTCCTTCGGTCTAATGAATGCCTGTTTACGTCTGGCCATGGCATAATTACATTCTTGCTAATGCTAGGTGGTCTTATTATGGCCTTCTCTGAGCTACCGGGACCTTCAATGTTGGCTAGAAAGGTGTCAGAAAGGTCCATGTAATCAAACTGGTTTTCTTGCAAATCCTCATTTTGTTGTTTTCTAGCCATCGCCCTAGTAACGACACAAGCTGGATACAGTTCAGCATCATCTTCATGTGATTTAACATCCACCACTGGTTCACTGGTAACAATTGGTTCAGCAACCACTTTGTTCCTAGCTAGATCATTTCCTAGCAATAATGAAACACCCTCAACAGGGAGATTAGGACGAACACCCACAACAACTGGTCCAGTTATCAAATCTGAATTCAGATAAATACGATGGAGGAACATCTATACAACCTAACTCCACACCTTGTAACAAAACGGAGGCACCAACAGAAGTCTCCTCGGACAAAGGCAACACACCTTCTAACAATAAAGACTGAGAAGCTCCAGTGTCCCGTAAAATCTTAATAGGCTGAGGAGTAGTATTATCAACAATAGAAACAAACCCATCAGACATAAAGGTTTATAATCCTCCATGTAATCACAAAACTGGACTTAAAAGCCTGACTCGAAGGACATTCCAAGATATTGGCAACACGGGGTGTCGTACAAGCACTGGTCTTGGGCTTATTATCTCTTTCATTCTTCTTCTGGAGTCTAAAACAATCAGCCATCAGGTGATCATTCTTCTTACAATAAGCGCAAGTCAGAGACTTCTTCTCAAAAGTATCAAATTTTGGACTAGACATATTATAACTAGACTGGCTCTTATTCTGTGCAACAGGCTTACTATCAATACGCTCAGTGCTTTGATTCTTGTAATTTCCACTCGAAGTATTAAAATTTTGACCTTTGAAACTTCTTTTATGTGAAAGGGTATAATTATCGGAAATAACAGCTGCATCTTGCAATGTCTCAACAGTTTTGTCATCTAAATGTGTTTTTAAGTCTAAATGAACACACTGCTTGAACTCTTCTAATAACATCAATTGTCTTAAATTATTAAAATTTTTATCTATTTTCTTTGACGTAAGCCATTTATCAAATAGATCTTCTTTTTCCCTAGCAAATTCAACATAGGTTTGTGAATCAAACTTTTTATAAGACCTAAATTTCTGTCTATATGCTTCTGGCACTAGCTCATAGGCTTTCAAAACTTCCTTTTTAACCTTGTCATAATCAGAACTATTTTCTGATGAAAGTGCTGAGTAAATTTCAGCGGCCTTGCCCTCAAAAACACTTTGCAGCATTGTAGTCCAAAAGGCTTCGGCCATTTCAAATTTTGAGCAATTTTCTCAAACTGTGGAAAAATTTGTCAACTGTTTTTCACAAAATTTGGGAACCAAACGTATGTTTTTGCTGCATCAAAATTAAGATGTTCTGATTTTGACTGGAATTTAGTGTTGCTTTCTTCTTTTGCCATTTCAATTTTCATTTTTCAATCTCTAACCTTTCTCTCATTTCAAGTTTTGCCTGTTTTAATTTAAAGTCATCTTCTTTTCTTTTTCTTTCATCTTCTCCATCTCTAACCTTTCCTTCATTTGAAGTTCTGCTTGTCTTTCTTCTTTTCCAATTGTTTTATTTTGAGTTCATGTTCTAATTCAAGCTGTTTTAATTTGATAGCGTCAACATTTTCGACCTTAAGATCAAGAGCCTCTTCACCTAAAATTTCTGCGTCAACTAATTTGTCTATTACCAAATTTTTATAATTTGTTTTCTCATAGATACTATAAAGTCTAATTTCAGATGTTTAGCAAGCAACACTAATTCCTCTTTCTTTAAATTATCAAACCCTCCAGGTCTGGCGTTTTCAAAATTTACCGGCATCAAATGCCATTTTGTAGAATTTTGTTGGCTAGCTTAAATAAAATACTGAAACAATGTTTTTTTTAAATAAGATATTAACGTTATCCCGGACTTGAGCCCCAATTTCTGTTATGCCAGAAAATCGCCTTTTAATTGTAGCCAACAAAAGACACAAATCAATAATAAAATTTAACAAGATTTATTATACCCTAGTTTACAAAAGTATTACACAAAAGAAATGTCAACTTAACTGTCAAAATATGAGTCCAATCTTTTATCTTTTCTTTATCCGGAAATCTTCACGGGAATCCACAGAATATTATATCCAATTAGTCACAATCTTGTATGATGTAGTTTGTAAATAAAAGTGTCAATCCAACTGTTGAGAATGTCTATCGATGTCTAAGTCTATCTATGTCTATTTCTAAATCTCTATATTCAACTAACTTTTGGGTCTGCATTTAAATACTCAAACGGAAATTTCTAGACAACGCTAGAAATATAAATTACGCATCTTTTGTTATGATCATTCTGGAAACGTTATGTAAGTGAAATAGAAAGTTCTAATCATTCCATGAGTATCAATGAATGTTCCAGTGAATTCTAAACTGCATAGTTGTAACACAATGTGTATAATTTGTACACAATATATAATGTAAACATTCTTAGGCCACACAAAACAAATTAGGCCAACTAAATAGATATGATAGTTACAATATCATAACAACGCAAACAAAATAAAGTTTCCATAATAACATCTCTAACAGTTTAATCATACATGATATATTATACATGTTTATCTTCATTTTGGCTCAAAACTTCGTATTATTAGATATTAATCGTTTTGAGAATTTAAAAAATCTATATAAACAGTTTCATTTGTAACTATATTATATGTGCCTAATTGATAACTTGACTTCTTTAGCTATACTTGTTTACATGGAAACTAGCTATCAATTAGTTCGATATGAACAACTGATATATGATATTCTACAGGAAACACTCTATATTAATCTTCTTACCAATCTGGAGCACCTAATATCGCCTCTTTTTTTACTGATGGATGCAGTTGAGGACTATGGCAGAAAATGGGTAAACCAGCGAAGACCAGAAGAACCAGAACTGGACACTTTGTCTGAATGGATCAAAGCTATTCGATTATGATTTCAGAAGCGCATTCAGAAACTACGATGTACAATGAGCACAAGGGTTTCTAACCCATTCAAGAACCCGGAGGTTGTGGATGCTTTATCCTCTTTGCATGACAAATATATCGTTGTTCAAGCCTTCAATAATAGTGTTTTCGTATGTAATAACCATTATTTATAATGTCTCACAAAAGAGGTTGGAATAAACAGCAAAACTCGTAATCCTACATATTCTTTAACATGTTTAACATCATTTACAAAAGATAAATTTTTACAAAATCACAAATCTGTCCTTGTTTCTTTTGATATTGACATCAAAGAAAACGAAGAAAATCTACCGTAATTATACTGGATACCAAAACTTCACAAAACACCATATAAAGAACGATACATAGCTGGATCATATAGATGTTCGACTAAACATCTTTCTAAACTGCTGATTTCTATTCTTTCTACAGTAAAAGATGTCTTTCAAACATATTGTTATGAGATATATTAAACCAGTGGTGTCAATCAGATGTACATTCTCAAAAATTCTAAAGATCTACTGCTAAATCTTAGATCAAAATCTTTGCAATTTTGCTGCAACATTAAGACATTTGATTTTTCTACGCTTAACACTACTAGTCCACATACATGCTCAATTGAAAGATCGACTTCGCAATCTCATTAAACAGAGCTTTTTCTATAAAAATGGGAATCGTAGATATAAATTTCTTGTTTAGGGTTACAATAATTCTTATTTTGTGAAGAACCACACTGATCCTATCAGAAAATTCACTGAAGATGATATTATGAAAATTCTGGACATTTTAATCGACAATATATGTGTTGAGTTCGGAGGTTTAATATTTCAACTGACAGTAGGTATTCGAATGGATACTAATTGTGCACAGATTCTGGTTGATTTGTTTTTGTACTCGTATGAAGCAGAATTCATTCAGAACCTTCTAAAAGACAAACAAAAAAGCACCTTGCAAAATTCTTTAATTTTCCTTTCAGATATATTGATGATGTCCTTTCACTGAATAACCCATATTTCAGCCAGTACTTGCATCATATATCCCAGTGAACTTGAAATTAAGGATACTACTGATACTAGAAGGACTGCTTCATACCTTGATCTTTTCCTCAATATTGACACAGATGGACTACTTCACACTAAAATATATGACAAACGGGATGATTTCAACTTCCCAATTATCAATTTCCCATTTCTCAGCAGTAACATACCCTCTGCTCCGTCGTATGATGTTTACATATCTCAATTATTACGTTATGCTCGTGCATGTTCAGACTATACGGACTTCATATACAGGAGTGTGCTCCTTACGCAGAAACTGCTCCAACAGGGTTATGAGGAGGAAAGATTAAAAATGACAATTTTATGGACACCATCACGGATTGGTTGATCTATACGATGTGTCTGTGTCTAAACTAACTAAGGAGATTTTTACCACGTCTTAGATTGTGGTTTTCCATCTACGTCGTCCATCTGATAAGTACCGAACGTGACCTATTCCCGAATATAACTGTTTTGCCGAGTTTAAATTCGCATTGCTATACGACGTGTCTCGGTATTTATACATCCAAAATTCATGTATTTAGTTATAATGTTTCTTTTGTAAGTACGGTTGGATATTATGTTATGTCTTATCGTTTGTGGTTTGAATTCTGTATTTCTGGTACATTTCACATATGACTCATTCGTCAGTATAGTCGAGTTAATTTCAATATTCCATGGCTAAAGTATTGTCTTAGTCCAAATAACTATGACATCGTCATAGAATTAATTTAAAATTAGCCTTTCAAGACCGTCATAATCATGATAATTGTTTGGACTAGTATTGTGAAAACTATTGTGAATTTTTGGATCTTGTTCCATAACTGTATGAATTTCAAGATTACCTTGGATAATAAATACGTCACTTTTCGCAGCGTTGATCCATTCTTGTGACTTGTAGTTTGTGGTGTCCAGTGCTGTCGTTAATTCATAGAGATGTCCGTTGCTATTCTGCGGTTTACATGTTGTAATGTACTATTATAATATTTATTTATGTATTTCTCTGTGCTGAGTGTTCTTGCGTTTGTTTGTACTGTATTCCTGTCACGTAGTGTTGTCATTTTAGCGATATACTTTTTAACATTGCCATATAAGCGGGAGGTTTGGCTAGCCGTAAAACAAGGTTCAACCCACCATTTTTTCTTAAAATATCCTGTACAAAGTCAGGAATATGGCAGTTGTTATCAAATAGTCCGTTGCTATGTATGTTGGCGTATGTTTTTGTTGCAGTTCTGTGCTTCTGTTGTTCCGTTGTTTTCCTCTTATAGTTGATGTGTTTCCCTCGGTTTTAGTTTGTTACCCGGATTTGTTTTCTCTTAATCGATTTATGACTTTTGAACAGCGGTATACTACTGTTGCCTTTATTTATATTCAAAATCGTTTGAGTTGCTCTTGCTATAGTTATTAATGTTGTTTTCTTGCTTTTTTTTTATTTGTCAATGTCTATTATGTTTATACCGGTACCAGTCTTGTCTATCCGTAATCATGAACACCGTGTTTTAATTCAATTTCATAATTTCACTTTTGGTTAACGTTAGAAAATTTACATTACTTATGGATTACGAACTTGGGCTGTCAAATGAAAAAAGCCATAATAAAAATACTGAACTCCAAGGTAAATTAAAAAAAAATGAGAAGTCTATAAAAACTGTGTTATGATATTGTAACTATCATATTTATTTAGTTGGCCTAATTTGTTTTGTGTGGCCTAAGAATGTTTACATTATATTTTGTTATATTGTGTACAACATAATACACATTGTGTTACAACTCTGCAGTTTAGAATTCACTGGAACAATCATTGATACTCATGGAATGATTAGAACTTTCTATTTCACTTACATAACTTTTCCAGAATGATCATAACAAAAGATGCGTAATTTAAATTTCTAGTGTTGTCTAGAAGTTTCCGTTTGAGTATATATATAAGTATGCAGACCATAAAGATATAGATAGACATAGATAGACATAGATAGCCATATATAGACTTGAACATCGATAGACATCAACATTCTCAGCAGCTGGATTGACACTTTTATTTACAAACTACATCATACTAGATTGTGACCTATTGGATAAAATATTCTGTGGATTCCGAGAAGATTTCCGGATAAAGAAAAGATAAAAGATTGGACATATATTTTGACAGTTAAGTTGACATTTCTTTTTGTGTAATACTTCTTGTAAATTTGTGTATAATAAATCTTGTTAAATTTTATTATTGATTTGTGTCTTTTGTTGGCTACAATTAAAAGGCGATTTTCTGGCGTAACAGAAATTGGGGGCTCGTATCCGCGATAACGTTAATATCTAATTAAAAATGTGTTCAGTATTTTTATTAGAACTAGCCAACAAAATTCTACAAAATGGCATTTGATGCCGGTAAATTTTTGAAAACGCCAGACCTGGAGGGGTTTGATAAACTAAAAAAGAAGAATTAGTGTTGCTTGCTAAACATCTACAAATAGATTGTAGAGTATCTATGAGAAAACAAATTATAAAAAATTTGGTTATAGACAAATTAATTGATGCAGAAATTTTTGGTGAAGATGTTCTTGAACTTAAGATCGAAAATGTTGATGCTATCAAATTAAAACAGCTTGAGTTAGAACATGAATTTAGATTAAAACAATTAGAAAAGGAAGACGAATTTAAATTAAAACAATTGGAAAAAGAAAAAGAAGAAAAGAAGGCAGAACTTGAAATGAAAGAAAGGTTAGAAATGGAGAAAAGAAAAGAAAAAGAAGATGAATTTAAATTAAAACAGACAGAACTTGAAATGAAGGAAAGTTTAGAGATGGAGAAAATAAAAATTGAAATGGTCAAAGGAGAAAGTAACACTAATGTACAGTCGAAATCAGAACATTTTGATGCAGCAAAAAATATACGTTTGGTTCCCAGATTTTGTGAAAAAACAGTCGATAAATATTTTCCAGTTTGAGAAAATTGCTCATAATTTGAAATGGCCGAAGCCTTTTTTGACTACAATGCTGCAAACTGTTTTTGAGGGCAAGGCCGCTGAAATTTACTCAGCACTTTCATCCGAACGAAGTTCTGATTGTGACACTGTTAAACAGGAAGTTTTGAAAGCTTATGAGCTAGTGCCAGAAGCATATAGACTGAAGTTTAGATCTTATAAAATGTTTGATTCACAAACCTATGTTGAATTTGCTAGGGAAAAAGAAGACATATTTGATAAATGGCTTACGTCAAAGAAAATAGCTAACAATTTTAAGAACCTAAGACAACTGATGTTATTAGAAGAGTTCAAGCAATGTGTTCATTTAGACTTAAAAACACATTTAGATGACACAACTGTTGAGACATTACAAGATGCAGCTGTTATTTCCGATAATTACACCCTTTCACATAAAAGAAGTTTCAAAGGTCAAAATTTTAATACTTCGAGTGGAAATTACAAGAATCAAAGCACTGAGCGTACTGGTAGTAGGCCTGTTGCACAGA